>JXPQ01004600.1:15203-30903 GCA_001014675.1 Ephydra gracilis
AAAAAAAATTCTTTTACGAAGTTTGTATTTCAAGTAACTCAGAATTTCTAATCCTTCAGTTCAAAATTTAAAATTTGAAGTCTAAGGCTTTTCGGGCAAGTTGACTTTAAAGCTCGATTGAGCAAATAATCTTCAAAAACAGTAGAACTTTTTTCTATTAATGTTTGTTGTCTGAAACTAGTGTCCAGGATATTAAGCTGGAAGTAAAACGTACACTTGAATGCTGGTATAACTACTAATTAAATGAGCCTTCTCCCAAAAGGTATGGCACATAGTTTCCATCCCTAATAGATGGAAAGGCTCAGAAGATTACAAAATAAGACAAAAAAGGTTAATTTGAGAGGTAGTCAATGGCGAATCTGGCAGAATCACTAGCGATCCCAAGATATCAACATAAATCAACGAATTCAGATTTACTGGATTGATTAGCAAGGTCATATCACAGCAGTTTTATATCCGACAACTTCGTAACTTAATTGATTCTCAAGCAAACGTTTGTTGTCACAGAAAAAGGAGACCGAACCTTTCCCCAAAAAGAAGACGTTGGCAAACTACCACGTTTTGCATTTCATGAAATCTGCATTTGAAGCAATCCGGTTGATAATTGCCTATAAATTGTATAATCGTACTATTTTGGTGCTATTGTATTTTATCGAAAAAATTAGGAGCAAACGTTGTGTGGATTAGCTAGGTGACCGAATATCCGTATGCGTTAAAAGTATTATAGTACCAACGCCCATTAACGTCTATCACCGATGTCCTGATTGCTCGATTCATTTCAATAACATGTTGTATGTAGCAAGCATAGATTTGTTCAATAAGTTTGAGTTTCTCAAAACTTATGGAAACTTTCTAATTCCATTCAGACTGATGTAAAATTTTCCCTGTGTTTTCTTTAATTCTTTCAAATAATCTTTCTGGTTCATGAGAAAAAAAAAATCTACCCTTCGCGTCCTTTAATGGAATATATTTTCAACAAAAATTTTCGTTTTCAATTCATATCAATATCCTCTCATTTGGAAGGCTGCTTGATATCTGAAAAGAATTTGCAAGCTCGATTATCTATGACCACTTATGAATTTGCATACTTTGAACTTATTTCTCCGTCTGGCCATCGTATTTTTGGAAGCACTCATCGAATCGATGTAAGGCTAATTCACGATTAACACCCTCCAAGACCTTTTGGTGTTGTATGAGTCTATAGGCAAAAGCTAAAATATCTGTAGATTGATTATTATTTTTGATTGGATGACTAAGCAATACTCTAAAACGTAAAGAAATGTTTTGTGGTGCACAGCTACTCAAAACGTCAGAACAATGTGTCACCAATTTGAGGTCTAATCCCAACAGAGTTCATACATGAACAAAAGAAATCGGTTTCAATCCATGCACTCGAAAGATAGAAAATATTTTGAAAAATTGAACGTTTGTTCACATGCAAGATTTTCGTAAATAAGTGTATGTGTAAGTGTTAGTGTGAGTATAAACACTATTTTCACTGTAGAAATAGATTTCAGAAAGCTCTGTGTCCAATGTGTGCTGTTCACAACAAATAAAGCAGCGTTCGAATGAGGAATTTTCAGCAGTATTAAGATCGTTTTCGAAAGAGTATAAGGGTTTTTATGCATCGATTCTTCACCAGGGATAAGACTTGGTACTTTTACCATGATCTTACTGTCTCCGAAACAATATCCTATGCAAGGTAGTTAGTATCAGTTTTTGGGATGCAAATAGAATTTTCTTTTTGAATTATTTAAAAATAGTAAATTCTTTATTTTACTGTAATGGTTTAGATCAACTGAAGGAAAAAATTCTGGAAAAAATACCTAGTTTCCAGAAGGAACATAAATTTTTCCATTAGGTCAATGCACTGTGTAGCACCTGCATTTTGACGATAGTCTTGAATGCAACTTCAAAAATTGATGGAGCATCCACTGTTTTTGCTAGTAGTGATCTTTACTTGTTTTCAAACCGAAGAAGGTGCGTACGCGGTAATGATGAGGTAATTACAGCTATTATAGCGTATTTTGCAGCTTTTCTAGATTCCCATTTAAGTGATGTCATTCATAGAGATCAGCGAGACTAAAATTAACCATAATATATTTCAAACATAAAATTTTATTTTTCTTATTGTACTTCCCACTGTTTATAAGGAAACTGTTTTATTTTCTATAAACACACAAGCTATTCTTTGATGTGGTAAGAGCTCTTTGCAACACTAACGCCACAAAAACATAAGAAATAGGATTACACAACTAAATCACTGAGTTTTAACAAATTCTTAAAGAAATATGTGCTGAAAATTGCAAGTGAGGTTAAGCATTACATTTTAAATGCTTTATAATATTCAATGAAAATTAATTGCAATGCTTTTGAGATAATTTCTTCAGAAATTCCTTCTAATCATCATTTAGGTTGCTTGTACCTTACTAGTCAACCCATTTCATATTAGACAATCAATTGTCTTTGTGATAAAACATTAAGACCATGTTATATGTACAAGTTTCGATTACTTAAGCATAAGCTAAGCGCTGTTTCTGGTAAAAGTGGGAATAATATTCTGTTTCGGAAAAATGACATCTACTAAAAAATTTAGCTTGTCGCAATAATTTTTTTTTTGGCAAAAACGAAAAACATTTGCTGAGACCAACGCGTGCATGTGTTAATCTACTTGTTTAACTGTTTATGCAGTTCAAAGAGGCGAGAAATGAAAATTACTGGATTCTCTCTTATGATTATTCTACGTATAACAGACGATGATTTAGAAAAAAATTTTTAAAGTATTGCTTAATTAATCACAATCTCCTTAGCATGATATCGGCAAAGGCTACATATTTACTCGTAATCCAAGAAAATGATTAAGAAAAGTGCTGTAGAGCAATAATGATAAGGCAGTTAAAAATTAAACTAAAAAAAATGCTATTGAAGAAGTTGGAAACATGAAGATATTAAAAATTTGAACAAGGACATGTACAGAGTTACAACGCCTTGTGGTCCAAGTAGCTGTGCGGATAAATAATTCCAAAAGAGAACTGATAGTGAAACAAATTGATTAACAATTCAATAAAAATTGTTTTAATTTTTATAAATTACATTTCTTCTGTGAGTGAGAGAATTTTGCAGTTTTCATCCAAAATAGTGCAAGATTCCTTTGGTTTCGAATTTTCGTCATACAATTCTAACTCTACCACATTAGCGATATATCACTGAAATGCTTACGAATATTATGGAATGCTCTGCCTTGACATATGCGACTTTCTTCAGAGTATGCTAATTTGCTTAAATTTTGGTTATAAGCAGTTTTTTTCATACCAATCTGACAGAATTTAGAAAGTATTTCCTGTTTGGCTGCAATTCTAGTCTCCCAAGATATCGGGATCAAACGTGGCTGTTATACGTCTATGGTTATTTGAAGAATTTAAGAAGGAAATAAATTGGGTCAATACCAATAGATTGGGTCAATACCGACATATGATACAATTCAAAGCATACATGATGGTACCATGTTGCGATTATAAGAATAAAGAAGTATAATAATTATACGATACTACAAATAAAGGAAATTGTTGCTTACTTAAACTTAAATTTTCGTTTATAAGTATGTTACTTAGAAGAATTCGTTAAGGAATAAAAAAATTTCCCCCAAGAATGGAATGACTGATGAGTATAATGTAGGCGGTTGGACACGACAAACACATCTGTCTTTTTATCTTCTAATGCAATGAATATTCTTCAAAGAAAAATAAGTCCGAAATGTAAATTTCAATGTGTTTCATTCTTTGCACGCTTCTATCATACCCGATGTCAAGCAATCGTGGTAAGACTCTTTAACATTGACTCCGTGACATACTTTTTACTAATTCGTCAACATAGTTCTACAACTCTCTTATAAATGACTTATTGGCAGTCCTTGTTGATATACACAATACCACATAACAGTCAACTTAAGTCAAAGATAAATAAAACACAATTTAATAATTTGAAATATGTTTAATTCTTTAATGCAGGTTCGCTGAACATCAATACGCTTTATTCAACAAGATTTCAAAAATTCGACATTTGATTGATGAACTGTAGGCTGTGTCAAAGTGATCCTTTGAAAACCTGGTTTGTCCTGATGAAAAAGAAAACAGCAAATTCTTTGGCAAACCTCCTGGGGGTCAGCGAATGTTTCCTTTCAGTTGGTCTAAAACTTTACCATCTTTCGTATTCATAAAAACTAAACCGAACACTCTCTATCCACCCACCATCTCGGCCAAATTTTGGACATGAGCTCCTTTTGAAACGGGAAATTCTTATTTACAACACTCTTAAGCCTCTTGGTTTGATTCAGGATCATGGTGATTGAGCTAAATCTGTTTCAACGTGTGGAATCGATTCCTAAATTCTACTTTTCACATACGTCGGCAATGAAATTGAGAAAGTGTATATAAGTTTTGGCTAGACGTTTGTAACACCCAGAATCAGGGTCCGGAGACCTGTCAAAATGTATACCGACTTTTTCAGGATCACCATAGGAAGGGATTTAGCCATGTCAGTCCGTCCATTCGCCCGTACTCATAAAAAAAGAAAGAACGGCTGGAGCTAGGTCAACGGTATTTGGTATACGTATTCTTTGAAACTGAAATCCCTTTTTGAAATTAAATAAGATCTGACCATTATTTGGGGTACATCCAGTACATCTATTTGTTAAATATTTTAATTCAAAATTACGGGCTTAATCCTAACCCAAAACTGCAAAAGTAAGCAGAAAATTAAAACATGTAACGTTTTCCAAAAATGGACATGATTGATT
The DNA here is from genome assembly GCA_001014675.1 of Ephydra gracilis. Taxonomy (NCBI): domain Eukaryota; kingdom Metazoa; phylum Arthropoda; class Insecta; order Diptera; family Ephydridae; genus Ephydra; species Ephydra gracilis. The sequence goes on from JXPQ01004600.1 coordinate 19,999, forward strand.
AAAAANCGAGGTACCCCCATTATACCAATAAAGTCCCAAAAAAACCTTTATGCAGAATTTTCCAGAGTTATAATTTAAATTAAATGAAATTTCATTATGCAGTGAACATACATAAAATTAATTTGTCTACAGAAAATGGACTTGGTTCGATGATAATCAGGGGTACATCGAGTAGAACTATGTGGTTCGAATGGAGGCTTTAATGTTGAATTACACATACTTATCATAAAAATTTAAAAAAATTTCACTATATATTGAACATAAATGAAAGTAATGTGTCTACGAAAAACAATGGGTGTACCAAAAATGAGTTTGATAGGAAGAAAATTAGAGGTTCTCCCAGTACACCTATATGGTTTTAATAGCCGCTTCAATGCTTTAATGCTCTTACAAACTTCCAACTGCTCTTAACTTTTCTAAGGAAGTCAAGGCGCACACATGAAATTTCGTGTACATTCATTTAAGATGGTACTTACTTATGAACAAACTAGTATGTATTATTAGACAGAGCTAAAACTATCGTTATTGCATAATTCTTGAGAATCTATGTGATAACTTTTATTTCTAAATTAATTGACTTTAGGTTAAGTCCAGTGTATTGTACAAACTCGATACCAAAATTTTGATGAATTTTGCTAAATTTTTGTATACAACTCACTTTCCCTATACGGTAAGTGATTACAATATATTATATAGCGCATAACAAGACAAGACCCTGAAAACAAATGAAAATGCCAATTCATGTACGAAATATCGAAAATCTCAATAAGAAATGTATTTCATGGAAGTATGTTATCAATGATATAGAAATGAATTAAAAGTAAAAACGATGAATTGTATTCTATAGGGCATATATGGTAAATTTTGAATTTAACATTCTGATAAATTTTCTTCTGAATAATGACGATTTCACTGGTATTAATAATATTAACCATTAAATTTTAGGACTGTCTTGTGAATTATAGTCATAAATTTGAATTATTTGGCATTAACAGAGGTCCCGCAGTTTCTTAACCATCTGGACACATTTTTACAAAAAGAATTTATAGTACATGTTTTCATTAAATACGAAATTTCATACATTCACATATTGATAAATGTAACAAAAATTACTGAATACATAACTTAAGTATTAAAAAGTGTTCCTACCTGAAATATTCATGCGATTGGTACTGAAGTCTAACTTCCATTTGAAAAAGGTCATAAATATTCGAAGCTGCGCTAGCTCCCATATACTCCTAGGTTGATTTCTGAACTCATCAATATATCGGACTGCATGTGTTAGCGATTGAGTTAAGCATATAAATATGAAGTGGAGTTGGCAGTCAGATGATTTCATAACACTCGCTGCAAGCAGTAAGATGTTGAATGAGCGTTTGGCATGATTATGAGGTCCGTATTTTGATACCAAAAAATAAGAACTTAGCACAGTCGGAGAGTTGCAGCAATACAATTTTGAAACAATTTATTAAATCTCCCAACCAAATGTATCAAACAGAAAGCATAAAAAAATATAAAACAAGTAAAAAGGTTAGAGACGGCTTAGTCCGACAGTATAATATACGTCGCTTAATAATTAAGTAAAAACCGGGAAAGCACATTACCTTAAATTAGTTTGGATTAATTTAATTAATGATGGCAAATTTTTCGTACCCTCTCTTGCATCACATAGGCCTCTGAATTCAATGAATAAATAGTACGTTCATTTCTTTAATTTGTACACTTAATACTGGAATTTAAAAAAGTTTTAAAGCAGGCTTTGCATGATTAAGAAGTCAAGCCTCTATTGAGACCACAAAGGTGTACTGGAGGACCCTCTAATTTTCATGCAAACATGCCCAAATTTGATACACACAGTAAATGTATTCATAAAAGATAATGTACATCATACCTCTATTGAGACCACACAGGTGTATTGAAGGCACCTCTAATTTTCATTAAATCAAGTCTGTTTTTGATAAACACATTGATTATATTTATGTTGAGTATATAATGAAATTTCGTTGAATTAAAGTGCTGATTGTCTGTAATTCTGTATAAATCATCTTTTGGGACTTTATAGGTGTACTGAAAGTACGTCTCATTTTTATTCAATCATGTCATTTTTTTGAAACGCGGTAAATTAAAACATTTATAATTTACTTTGAAAATTTCAATTACTTTTATTGAAAAATTTCAATTATAACGGCTGCAGTAGGCTTAAACTCGTAATTTAAATAAATATGTGCATAAATAGGTGTACTAGAGGTACCTGATATAATGTTCGGATCTAAACCAATTTCGAAAGGGGATCTGAACTTTTATGGAATATGTGTATCAAATTTTGCTAATCAGCTCAAGCCGTTCTCTCTATTTTTTGGATACGGACGGACGGACGGACATGGCTAAATCAATTCCTGTAGTGGTCCTGGTCATATCGGTATACATTTTGATAGGTATCCGAACGCTGGTTCTGGGTGTAACAAACGTATGACCATATCTTATATACCCTTCGGCAATTTCATTGGCGATGTGTATAAAAATTAAAAGTAATAGCTACAGTCTATCCCGAATTATTCAAATTTAAAATAGTTGTAATGATAGATACAAACTTGGAGAATATATTTTATGTATGTATTGTGGTGCGCACAGAAATCAGTGCTGTTGTTAACGGAGTCATGAATTATTTCCAAAAGTAAAAGAAATTGCTGTGTCTTGCGTGTTGCACATAAAATCTGTTATTATTTTCTGTATTCTCATCGAACAGTGATTTGATTAACATATTTTACGTGGGTTTGGTGTTAACGATTTGATTCATCGAACTGGAGTATGCCTTAGTCAAAAAAAAGAACATTAAATAGACGCGTAATAAAAAAGCCAAAGCAATCAAGGTTTTCAGTAATTGTGTGAGTATTACACAATGAAGAAACAAGCAGGACATGCTTTGCCATGAATTGTTTAATAAGCACCTGGCAGGCATAAACTATTAAGAGTAAACATTAAAATAAATGTTTTTTGTACTGTTACTTATTTAAAGCATTGTGTTATTAAATAAAACATTAACATTCAATAAATCGGTTTCAATTTGATTTCCTTTCGATTTAAGGCTAACACAGAGCAAAACTTTGCGGTGCATTATTCTGATCAAACGGACTTTTCGGTTATTTTTTCAAATGGAGCCATATTTCCGAGATTTCATCCGTAAAACGCTACGGGAATCCATTGTAACAGTTGCTGTTGATGGTTTTACCCTTTTCAAGGTAATTGATGAATATATAATATGCCATAATTTAGTTTGCCGACGGCATTCCACGCTTTGGAGTTGGGTCACCACGTGCAGTGCACTCAGATTAAGATTGTTTTGAATCAGCTGTAAAATAATGGATGAATGGCAACCATCGGCAAATATCGATAAATACATTTGAGTTTGGACTCGTTGAACATCTTCAATCACTGCCCAACCACTTGACAATGGTAAATCCGCCTGTTGAAAAATGCAAGTAATGTTTATCAAGTCAAGACTTTGTTTCAACACTAATTTTCTGGATATACATCAAAGCTTTATTTAAACAGTAAATTCCTCTTTATCAATTTTCTTCATATTAACAGACATCGCTTCACTCAAAAAGCTCTATCCGAGAAACTAGTACAAAACTGTCAAATTTGTACACAAGTCTTTTGAACGTTAAGATTACCTAAAACCCTGTGTACTAGCTTACTAACTTTTCATTATAATTATAAAATTATATATTCACAAAATACTGATGTCAGACACCTTCGGGCTGGAAGTGTATGTGATATCTGGAAGTATTTTGTACCCTAATTTCTCATTGCTGAAATTGTATGATGAATAATGAAATGCATGCAGTGTTCCCTATTTATTTAACAATAATTTTCCATTTCCCATGTGAATGGTCCAGTTTCAGCATCAGTAAAGGAAATCAATTCAATTTTCTCATTGACAAATTTCCGATAATTTCTTACGTGCAGCACATTGTGTAGGAATTCTGTATTTCGTGATCCGCTAAAATCAACTGTGTGAATAATTTGTTGTTTGTTTGTAAGTCTACTACTATTGTTTGCATTTCGGTGAAGGCATGATGCAAATCCTTTGGTTGTCATGGACTTTCGTTAATAATTCAATTAAAAGCTCTATGTTAAACAAATACTGATTACTGTCTGTGTCTCAGACGAAGCTTAAATATCATTGCCATCCCGTAGATATGAATTTTATCACATTGCTTTAACATAAGCAAAAGAGAAAAACTTGAATTTTTCAGCTCAATTTGCAATACGTTTGCAGTGCCAATTTGATTACAGCTGAACTATTTTGATGCTTTTTTTGTGTTTTAGTTTTTTATTTGCATTTTCCATATTTTTTAGTCATTGCTCCTTTAAGATGTTGTCCTTGTTGCATTATTCATTGTGCTGTTGAGTGCGCTGTTATGCTTCCAGTGCTTGCATGAATAAGTTATTAAATAAATTTTAACAACGGCTACTTTAAGTATGTTGAACGAACCAAAATAAAATGCGAGAAATTCATAAAACACTTCTTGAGTGCAGGTTGGCATGAAAATCTGTCTCATAGCAATGTATGTATAATTGTTGACTAAATAAAAATACTAGATAACAAAAGGGAGAGGCGAAAAGGTAGAAACTCAAGCAGGTTTTGCAGTTGTTTAAAATTAAATAGCTTACAATCGAATGAGACGAGGATTAAGTTGTGCATGACATTTCGATTTATTAAATTAAACTGTTTTTAAAATTAAATGTGTATCACCCCACGCGGATAAAAGAGTAAAACTGAAGCAGTGGAAAACTGACCAAGTAGGGAACATGCTCTTGCATGCTGTATGTTCTTTTGATTATATTTCCATCCAGGCGAAGACATCTCTAAAGTAATTGAAATAAATAAGCCAATTTTGAAGATTTAATTGTTTTTCACACATCACGTCAGTGTCACCTCAATAAGTTTTGTCGAATACCAGGCAAACGGTTTTGTTCTTTGCAGTTAATGCTCTTGTTGTGTACTTTTCTTAATGTTTTATAACGGATTTGCTGCACTGAACTCATAAACATGCACAAGCTTTTATATGAGACATATGACTGCAAAGTGAACAGCAGAATAAGTAAGTGCTAACTTGCACAGAAAATTGCAATGCCTCTTGAAACAAAATGTAAAGAAAATGTTTTTCAGTTAGCGTAAAGCAAAATTTCAGAAAATAAAGATAAAGGCATTTGTCGGTATCATTTTACTATAAAAGGCCCATCAGTCAACATCTTTCTAAGAGCATTTGTTACTTTTATTCAATTTAATGCGATTACATTTATTAAATTAAGAAGCCTATTTTAAAAATTCTTCCAGAAGTTTACCTTACAATTTTGATTTCACACTGCTTTACCCACATTTCGTCAACTGAACTACGTGACCTGCCCGGAATTGCCCCTTCCCCGGAATTTACCGATTGAAATAATATCAATCTTATTTTAATTGCTTTATTTTAAATTCCATGCGTTTTCATGTTTACTCAAGGTACGAGAAATACTCTGAGCGTCTTTGCAAATTTTCTTTAGCAACAACTGAAAATTCAATTTGATTTACTTCAAAAAAGAACCACTATTTAGAACCAAAAATTGTACATTCTGGATGCATTAATCGATACCTGAAGCTGTGGTCTGATTACGCGAATCTTCATGGTTTCAGTGAAAAGTACAATTTCGGTGTACTAGGGTACCCGTGTTTGATGACAAAGAGGATTATTGAGGGAAGTTAGTGTTACGATCGTGTGCTACAATCTATCAAATGCGGGTTACAAAATTTCAAACTGATTGATGGTTAGTTTGCATTTGGCAGCCATTTGGGTAAGAAGTGTTTCGTGATTTTCGTTTAGATGGAAACAGAGTAGTATCATTCGGTAATTAAAAAACGCGAGGAGATAAAAGCAAAGTTGGCGATTTGTATAGGCATTTATGCATTGTTGACCACAGTTAGATATTTGTTCAACGAATTAATGTGGTTAAACGTCCGTTTTTTATGAGAAGCGACCAAGAGGCTCGGAAGACGTGGTTACCGAGGAAATCATTCAAAAAGTTCACGTCATAATTCTCGCTCATCGACAAACGAAAATTTGCGAAGTAGCAGAGGGCGTAGGTGTTTCCGGAATGGCAATCAATGTTCATTATATACATGATAGATCGGCGATGAAAAAATTGTCGGCCAGATGGGTGCCGCTATTGCGGAGGACATTATGCGGATGCGTCTGCTGATTTCGAAGCGTTTAGAGCAACTTAAGCGAGATGTGAAGGATTTTTCGCGCGAAATTTTCAACAAACCAGGTGAAGCATGTATTTATAATTATACTTCAAAAACTGTGGAACTATCGAAACAATGGATTGCTCCCGAATAATCTGATCAAAAGAAGGCGAAAACGCTCCCATCGTCTGTAAAGCTCATTGTGGTATTTTTTTGGGATGCAAAAGGCGTCATTCTCATGGAACTGTTATAAAAAGGAAAAACGATTACTGGACGACACTACAGTGAGTTATGTGAACGTTTCGATAAAACATTGAAGGCGATATGGCTGGAAAAGTGATGTTCAACCGTTAACATGTAAAAATGGCTTTCAGGAAAAAAATTTTGATCATACTAGGAAGTCATCTTTGAGACAGCCGTTTTTTGCATAGTGCGACATATCATATTTTTTGGAGGAGTTAAAAAATAGTAAGAACTTAAACAGAGGTGCATCTTCCTAAGTAAGGGTATGTTGAAAAATAAAAAATTTTTTGCACAAATTGCATCTTCATTCTTAACGCTGATTCTTATTGCACCGTCCTCGATTATATAAATATCGAAACTAGTAGTATCTAGAAACGTATTGAAGTAATCGTGATTCTAGACATAAGCACAGACGGTTAGACGAACAGACAGGCATAACTTAAACGAATTTATTATACGCATGGCCGATGAAATATCGGGCAATTATCTCAACATGAACAGGATTGACTAGAAGTCAGAGGTACATCCATGTCACCTATAAATACCAATGCATGTGTTATGCTGAATTACCCACATTATCATTTAAATTAAAGTATTGAGTGTAATGAATTTGTGAACTCAATATGGGTACGATTGGATTAAAATCTTGGGCATTTCTAGTTGAACTATGTGGTCTCAACGCTGGTTTTAATGCTTAAATATGCACAATGATCATATTAATTCTACGAAATTTCGGTTTTACGCGATAATCAATATATTCAATGTGTGTACGAAAATTGTACATGATTGCATAAAAATTAGAGGTACCTTCAGTACACCTTTCTGGATTTACTTCTGAATCATGTAGGTTGATGATAATATACTTATATTATGTGCATAATTACTGGTCGTGCAAAAAAAGGCATGATTCAATTAAATTATATACCTGCGTTTTCCACAAAAAGGTGGTCAAAGAAAAATATAATTAGCGTCGAGTAATGAAATTATTACAGAATTATTTAACAAGTGATTTTTTTTACTTCGTAACCAAGCAAATTGTACAATACCGTCGGTCTATGCGGACTGTAGCCCTTTTACTTTTTTAATTTATGAATACCAAAGCACGTCAACTATTGCCGAAAACGATTATTTCTCTGCAGTTCATACTTCCTCCTTACAAGATTATAATTAACCCCTAGTCAACTGAGTGGTAGTTGTAAACATTACTTACTGTGTTAAATTACGCGAAGCCCCTTGAGACGCGATAACTAATTCTTAATAACAACCGGTTCTCTCAACAAATAAATAAAAATATCAATTCATATTTGAAACATAACCGTATTTACGTATTTAATTCATTATTAGAGGTCATATAAACAATTTTTATTCACTGCATTTTTACTTAAAGTGAATATGCTGTTACGATCCAAAACTTAAGAAATTCATTAAGGCAGCTTTAAACTGTTCGAACTGTTTGGAATGTTTGAATGATTTTATTATTTTTTTAACGCCAATTATGATATTGTTATTTGACGGAGGTCATCAGACTGTGATTGTTGCTAATTATACAGTGAGTGTGGGGGAGGATTGAGAGAAAATGATACTTAACATTATTCTGGTGCTGTCCGATACCCGGAGTTATCGACCCATGTTGCTATGGAGATTTGTAAAATATGCCAGGAAATCCAGTTATGTGTATGTAGAATACAAATACGTCGGGTTTTCGTGCAAATTAAAAGAGTTTCTCTTGTATTCTATGCATCCTCTTAGGTACACTTATGCTCAATTTTGATAAGGAATCCATTCAGACGGAAACAAATTACCAACATTGTGTCATTGCCCACTACAAGAATCAAACCGATATAATTTTAAATTTACCTTCAAAAAACTCGTGTATAAATTAATTCTACCGGACTATTATTTCGTGTGAAAGTGCTTTTTGAAAGAAGTATATTTTATTAGTTTGAAAAAAAATGGATAAGGAATAATCCCGTGGAACCATGCTTCAACCATCGTGACATATAAATCCAATCCATTCGTTATTGTGTTTGATTGATTGATTGACCAGAACGTTCACATATGTCAACACTCACGCGCAATATGCCCAGCGTGTTCCTTTGATATCTGAACACCCTAAAATATCTCGATGACTTTGCGCACAAAATTATTTTGTGTTCTTTTTTTATATTTTCGTCGAGAACAGCCTCTTTATACTCGTTTGAAAATAATAAAGCACTTCTCGATGATTCAAGTCCTTGAAGCAAGGTTTGAATAATGTTTATCAAGTGAAGCTTTGGCTTCAATAATATTGTTTGCGTCAAAAATTAACGACTTATTAGGACTTGAAAGTCTTTTTAAATAATTTTTTTTAAACTCACAGAAGTTCACGTAAAATGCTTATAACAAGTCTTTTGTAGGTTTGGAGTTAAGCTTAGACTCATATGGATTTGATACATGAAGTCACAGCTGTTTTATCCCAAGAAATTTTCAGATAAAGTGTTAGATACGTCCACGTAATTATGAAATTCCTCTGACTTTAATTACAGAGTGTTACTAATGTTGCTCAAAACGCTATTTTGGATCACATCTTTACTGCAGGGACGTCTTGTATTTATGCAGTCCAAGTAAATTTGTTTGACGTACCGGATTGATGTTCTAGTGGCATATTGTATTTTTCTCCAATCATCCCCTTTCATAATAAATACGTTCCTCAGATGCTTGTTACTTAATAATTAAATTTCGTTAGATTTGATTAAAAAATGTGTCTAATTTTGCTGGCGATACCTCTCAATCTTATTCAATCATGCCCATATTCGCTACACACGTTGATAATATACATTTTCAGTCAATAAGACATTGTGTTGAATTAAATAGATGATATGGCAAATTAAATTGAAATCCTTCGTTTTGAACCATAAAGAGGATGCAAAAATATTTAAACATTTGCTTCTCGGGTGTCGATGACAGACGGCGACCGATACATCAAAGTAGCTGGATATTCTGACCATATCGGTTTATTTTTTGATAGGCCTGCCAATACTTGTGCTGGATTTACTAATGTATAGGCAAGATCAATATGCACTGACAAATAAATTAATTAAACAAGTAATAAACAAATGCATTGTAAAAAAAGAGTTTTTGTTAATTTTGGGAAATTTTATGTAAAAGAAGTACGGGAGTTGGAAGTAATTCAGTGATTCGCGAATTTCGAAAAAGTGGTAACAGCATTTCATGATTATTGCACTAAGAGACATATACGTTGAATAAAAAACGCAAAAAATTTGATTGAGCCGCTTTCATTTCTTTATCTTTTTCTCTGTAGGCACGATAATTTTAGCGACTAATGATATCGGCAGAATATGCTTTTGTCTTTTAGCTTTTTGAAAATAAAATTTATTGCCAAGTAAACTGTCGCGTATTAAACGATTTTTCACTGAATAAGAATGCAATATTAAGTTTGGGTCGAATTTTGTATTTCAAATGGAATTCAACATATTTGTGCCTCCCGGATAAAATTTTACAATTTGGAATGCTTGTTTTGTCACGAAATGAAGTGCGCTTTAACTACTTGCGACACTACAAAATTTTTCGTCAAATTTCGTGCTACCTGACTCTTTAAACTGTTTATAAAGAGATTGGCAACTTAGACCTTAGTCACGTAGTGTTCTCAGATATTTTATTGGTACTCATGTTTTCAGTTCCAAGCTCCATACTCAATTTCACATAACAAACTTTAACAGGGCTAATTTTCGATACTCCTCTACACATCTCTGGTCTTGATATGTTGGGTGCAATGTAGTCGATCAGTCGCAGATTCAGAATTTTGACACCACCGCTGATTTTATCGGAATCAAATACTTTGTTGATTCCAACATATTTCTAAGTGTAATATGGTCAAATCGAGCAGCTGCATGCTGGTGCTTTCAAAAAGTCGATATCATGGAGGGTTTCAAGCAGCTCGTAAGCAGGAGATGGTAATGTCCTTACAACAAGCATAATTGTCCCAAACTCACCTAGCTTATGCTAATTTGATTTTGCATTTGGTTTGCCTTATTACTAAAAAGACCCACAAGCATTATAAGCGTCCATACATCCTAAAATATTGTTTTTTGTAGTTTCCACGCTGATGTGGTCTACCTCACATTTCACAGAGTACTTTGTCTGCTGGACCTTCGTTAACGATGCCTCGGTGAGCCCAAGCAAAGCACCTTTGTTAGGACAACTACCATGACATAGGCATCTACCAACACTGCTACTCGGCTTGCGTTAAGTACAGCTTTTCGGCTAACATTGGATATTCAAAAATTCACTCAAGTGTGTGAATAGTTTATGTTGTATACCCAATAAATACGAAGGCAAAATTTATGCAATCTCTTATACTGTTTATGAAGATACAAATAAAAATTATTTGTGCAAATCCTATTCAAAATAAATGATTATTTAAATATTTT
>JXPQ01004600.1:63130-74525 GCA_001014675.1 Ephydra gracilis
TATGGCATGAAAAAAGGGTTTTGAGAAAACAAGCCACACTTATTAATTAAAAAAAAAGCCGTATGTGTTTAGATGAAAACGGCATGTATTTAGAAGAGGCATATGTTTGCTTTTGTTTATGGTTTTTTATAACAACCACAACAAAAGAAAATATAAAAGAATTTTAAGTAGAATTATATCATTTTTTAGATAATCTGTTATAAATGATTTCGAAGTAAACTGCACTATCGAAGAAAGCCGTCTGTATCTTTTGAGCTAGTTTATTTCTTCTAAAGAATTTATTCATCCATTCGGCACTTATATTAGAAATACTATATATGGCTGATCACGAAACTGAAAAATTTTATTTTTGCTTTAAAATGGAAAAAGTACACAATTTTATTGGGGCCACTACTAGACGTTCCCCGCATGTTATTAAGTTTTAAAAGTTTCAAGTAACTTTTTAACCATCAATAATTTTTTTATTAATTCAAATACCTGTAGATGTACGTGTTTTGAATGCTGATTTTGGTACAGGTACCCATCGATTGTGAATCGATTGTGTATATGAAAAGATATTTAAATACATTATTAGTTTTGGGCTATTGGAATTACCTACAGTTATCGGCAATTCTTACTTATACACAAAGTTGAAAGAGTTATTTAAAAAATAAGTTTAGAAATCAATTTTCAGTAGACCAGACTAGATATATAAATTTGTATTCTCACTCATCAATTCACGGGGGTATTGTGCAAACAATGTTATGTTCTGAAAATTTGTTAAAAAGTTGTTTATAGCCTTGCTTTTTGTAAGTAATTATTTTAATTTTATGAAGCTGCTGGAGTTGCTTAAAAGATCTCCCTAAAAAAAACGTAATCGACACAATATCTTGTGTCATTCATATTCATTACCAACCCATGTTATGCGAATAAGAGTATAATATAATTGGCGTCTCACATTCCGTGAAAGTTCATATATAGATCTAGAACAATTATTTGGATTTTTTTACTTTGATTGCCGGAAAATTGATTTAAAGACTAAAATACAAGATCCACCGGTTGCGGCGTAGAAAAATGTGGTCCCAATGAAATTTTTTCCATTCTATTTATAAAATTTGGAAGAAGATGAATGAGGATTTTAATTAAATTAATTTGAGCGTTTGACATATAGTTCTACCAACAAATGAAAAGTGAGAAGTACTGTTGTGTGTTTTGGATTTTACAAATATTTGCAAACATCCTGCTTTTCTAAGGGGTTCGGTCTATTGGGGACACACAAAGTGTAAACAATGTAATAATAAAAGTTTTTAATAACTTTCGCCGCAACAACAGATTGCTAATTTCCGTAAAATCGAAGTTAAATTACCCATGGGAAGGTAATGAAATTATGAACCTACCCAGTCAGCAAGCATTTGACATTTAGCCACTTACTTTCATTGTGTTAACTCAAAAATTAGTCGAGTTATTGTTATCACGGGCAAACGGAAATTGCTCAATCGATTATTTTTTCGATTCAATTAATTTCCATTCATTGCTGATACGCACAACACATTGATTCGGAGCTCAGGGCACAATCGAAATGCATCGAGTGTTTGATAAAGTGCTGGTACAACTCAATTATATCTTTAGCCGACTAGTAGCAATAAGTCCAAACTGACATTAATATTAATTCATAAAACTTTTAAGAAACACGATTGAATGTTATATAATTGATAAAAAGCGACCAGTGAGTCATTTAATTGATTATGTTGCAAGCTATTCCGGTAATTAACATAATGAATCAATATAAAATAAAAGTGTTTGGATGGTAGCAGAATTTAAACATTCGTTTCGCATTTATTGGAATTGACACGGTGTTGCATTATTTATTGTTTATTAGTAAGGAAAAAGTCAATTTATCTGAACTGATCGAAAGATGTTGCACATATTTCCTTAATTCAAAACCTGCAGCGACTGCGATGAATTTCAATTTCACTTTATTGATTTGAGAAGTCGGCCTTATTTAACACATATTTTATAATATCACGGCATTCTAAAATTAATCACTTCTTCTTAAATTTCAAGAATTTCATGGCATGGAATTGCAATTCACAATATCTCGACTTTTAAGGTCGTGGAATGGCAAGCCGCGCTTTAAATGAATCAATTTAGACAAGAGAAAAATTCTATGTAATTGAAACATTGAGAGCAAAAGTTCGTCAGCCTAAAGTTATAAATTCGATTGAAAAATACTCAAATTATTAGTTTACAGCCAAGGGGACGCATGAACCATTGTTTCTCGTAACTCAACGTTCATCTCCTATAGCTTTAAATGAATTATCATTTAATAATATGTCTATTGCGGACACTGGACAAGCCATAATACCACCAGCCTATGATCGATGTACAAAAAGTTATTTAAAGCAATCTCGAGCATTGAATTACACCGACATAAAAATAATTTCTATCATAACATTCAAATGCAATTCATATATAGGATACACCTTATTTAACGTCGGTATGAAAGCTTTGAATAGCGTGGGAAAATAAACCGATTTCTCAATACGAAGTATTTTTAGCTAACTTTCTTCTCTGTAATTTATTTGTATGTTTTGAATATGGTGTGTTTTCCGTTAATTTCTCAAGCATTCTTGGCCATATGGTCTGGAATGGTCTGAGATTTGCTGGCGCATATTTTCTCTTCAACTTAGCACACAAACAAGCGTAAAGGGTTGAAATCTGGTGATCTGGGTTCCCAGTCAATTATGCCAGCCCTCCAGCTAAATTTTCAAAAATTTTATTTGGTAATGTTTCAATTTGCAGTGTAGTAAGGAGTTCCGTCTAGTAGAAAGCAGTAACCACCAAGGCATTTTTCACGCATTTGTGGGCAGACACTTTAAGTAAACATCCATCTATTTGGATGCGATGGGCTGTTATATTCTCCCTGAAAAAATACTTAAAAAATGGCTCAATCATGGTTTTGTTGCAAACGCCTTTGCCAACTGTCACATTTTTGTCATAGAGTTGCGTTTCATGGATCACGTTTGGATTTACTACATCCAATTTCCCGGATTAACGCTGTCAGAGAGTGTGTGTGCGTCAGTCACCGGAACTTCCTTCCAATACAATTTAAGTGTTCAACTGCCTTTTAAAATTCACAGTAAGTAAGTAAGTAAGTTCAAATAACACAACTGCAAGAGCTTTGTTTCGGTGTAAAGCGATTCACGGTTAAAATTTTACTAATTTGACATTTTAAAAACATGAATAATCAAGTACCTCAATTAATAAATATCACGGTTATTTCATCTCACACCTTGTATCATTTCGCGAGTTTCGATTCCGAAAATTTAAAAATTATCAATAATAATCGAAGAAAAGCCAATTAAAATAAAACAGCTAGTGTGTTTTCAGAACGGGTTGAAATTTTGGGAACGGGTTAAGGTTATACTAGTCAACAAAGTCGTTGACGAGCAACCATGAAGGGAAACCGCAAACAAAGTAAAAAATCAAAAAGTGCATGCACCAAGGGTGTTTTTCTTATGGTTTGCACATATTTGGTCGAATGTTATTTTCTTAATTTAATTTCTGATACTTCACTTACTCACTTGAAAATCGCGTGTCTCGAGCTAAAAATAGAGCAATCATGCAACATGGCAATCAAACATTCAGCAAAAATAATTTATTTGCTTTTTCTTGGTAAATTAAAATCGAAATCAGTGAAAAACATTCGCATGCAAAGGAGAGCCAAAAACAAGAATGCGAAACGGAACTAAACTACTTGGAGCTCAGAAATACCTGTTTTCAATATGCATGACCCCAACCATAATTTGGCTGTGACTGAACGTCTGCATTGTTGGTAGCTTCTTATCCTTTATAATGTTCAACAGCTACAAGTAAATTTGTTACATTTGTTTGCCCTTCGATTTTCTGCATTTGTTTTTTCCCGTGCTTTGCTGTGCAGAATTGATTTTGTTGTTGTGTGTTGCTCTGTACATGTCCAAGGAAAGTTTTTTAGGCCTTTCATATGATTCTTGGGCTTAAAAAGTTTTCTTTTATTCTCTTTTCTTCACAATGTTGAAATTTTTCTTTCGGCTTACTTTATTTATTTATTTTTTCGGTTCAATATCAATATGAAGGCCACGCATGCATACCAATAAAAAATAAATGCTTTATTGATTCCTATTTCTATTCAGACATGCTAATATTTTCCACACTTTAACTCGAATTGCTCGAAATATTTTAAAGCGTCAGTTAAAAGTGCATAGACTAAAAATTCCATACTTTTCGTCTTCGTGTAAGTCTGTGTGGGTAAGGAAAACAATCAAGCAATTCCCATGCGCTTCCATTGAGCAATCGAACCTGCGAAGGAATTTAGTTACCGAATGGTAAAAAAAAAATTTGTCTCAGCTTACGCAAAAAATAGTTTTAGGTAGACAGTCTACTGAGGTATACATGTCTGTAAGTGCTTTTAATAGCTAGATTGAAGACTTAACATTATTTTGCAATTTTGTGATATGCAAAGTACTGCCCTCCAAGAAATTCTTATCTTCCAGGGTCGCAAGATGTTAAGATAAAGAGATTCCGAAACAATGCCGTTCGCAAAGATTATAGTTTAAAGAACTTCATTAATTCTAGGTATGTTCATTCTTATGAACTCTGGATTCGGAAATTTATTTGTCGATTGCCCGATCTAAAATAGCAAATTCAAATTTAGCTTCGTAATTCATTTGCTTTTGGACAAAAAATTATCGTAATTATGTACTTAACATTTTTTCTAGAAGTTCGTAAGGGACAAGTCAGGATGTGCACAAGAACTTTTGTTTGTTATTTGTTTTGTTGTTGTTTGCATTTCGTTTTGAAATGCAAAAGTAATTTTCGATTGACAATTGAGTAGGATGAACTAAAAAAGTTCGAAACGGTACAAAAAACAGGAGGGGCTGATATTTTTGCTCAATGCGTCATTGCTGTTAATGTCGTCTGATGATACTTCTAGCAAAGTTCTATTATTTGTTTTCATATTTTTCAAATTGGAAATTCAAAATGTAAGCGACAAGTCAGCCGATCGATAAGTGAGTTAATACTAATAACAAAATGTTTTAAGCTTTTCCGTTAAAACACTGGTATCCACTCAATAAACATGTTTAGTGAAAGCTCTGCTCAACGCACTTAAAGTTCAGCCGACGATTATTCAGCAGATGCTTTAATGTTGTGTTAAAAAACGCATTTTTTGACTTTTACGCACATAGAAATCTGCTTGGTTTTCCTCATTCTGTGATATGCATGGGAGTGAATAAGTGTGTGCAATTTATTGAAAAATTGCCAAAGGCAAAGGCATTTGGATTACTCGTATTAATGTATGCTAATCTTTTGCATTCATTCCAATCTTACTTAAGTGCGCAGACAAACTGCTGCACATTTTGTAAAATTTTGTATTAGAAATTGAAGCAATCAAAGGTTCACCTTTAACCTTGGCCGTCCCAGATTTTAAAAAATTAAAAAAAACCTGTCTTTTCATTATCAGCGATATTGCGATAAGTTAATCATTTAAATCCTCATGACACGATCTAATTTAATTTATAGCACTTCCAAATCTTACAAAATGCTACACTGCATGCTTATTTCTCATACAATATCCCCGAATAAATTGGTACCAGCAATACTTTAACGGTTGAGTGCAAGTAAGTTATGTGTTCTTCTCCCATCCACAACAACTTTGATGCAATAGAAATACCGTCAGCTATAAATGAATTTTCTGAATATTTACTAGTTAACCAAACTAGTAAGGCTAAGCGCAACAGTGTAATAATAATTGATAACGAAATTAGAAACAAGAAATCAGTTAAAATTATTCAGTATTAATTATGTACATTGCGTCCGTCTGGACCACATATATCTGACTTACAACGAATTATGTCCATTTTATGTTAAGTTAACGCCGAATGCATCAGTAATGCCTCGATTGAAATCACATAGATGTACTGGAGGTTCTTTTGATTTTCAATGTAATTATATAATTGGTACACACATTGATTAGATTGGTGTGCACTTAATATTGAAATTTCGCTTAATTTAAATGAAAACTTTGGGTACTTCCTCGCTAAAGCCCTCTATTGGGACCATATTGGTATTTTCGAGACCCCCCCCCAGATGTCTTGATTACTCACTTCGTTATGCAATGTTATTGATAATATATTTTCTCACGACTTTAATTTTGACCTAGAAGGTGCAATGGAGGTACCGGGAATATTCATACGATCAATTAATTCAGTTCCTGTGGTGATGCTGATTTGCGTTTTGTTAGGCCTCCAAACATTAGTTCTGGTGATATACACAGCACATTTCGATAATCTAATAACATGGTATTCACACACACAGACACACACACACACAAGTATCGCACTGATATTTTATATGCGGTTTAGACTCAATGATGTGATCACCGTCTATGACTCTGGCTACTTCTGTTTTCTCCCTGCTCCTAATGAGTTTTTTCCTCCGCTAGCTCAAAACCCATTTTATGAAGCCACTCTTTGATAGTTTTTGTGGAGTCGTTCGCTATTTTCTCTACCAAAGACATGTGTTTTTCTGATATAACTATGGCTATTTCGTCCACGAAGCCGATGATTTTCGCCTTAGTTGGGAGATTGAGCCGGAATATGTCGACGTACATGATGTTCCTTAGAACTGGCCCCAGAACCGCACCTTGTCGAATACCGCCGCTCACCTCGTTACGCATAATTCCTTTGTTAGTTGCGTAACATAGCTTCCTATTATATAAGAAATCCAATATTATTCTCCGAAGGTAGTATGGAACGTTTGTAGGGCTCAGAGCTTTGAGAATGTGTAGGCAGGATGCCGAGTTGAACGCGTTTTTAAGATCAAGCTTTACCACTACGCAGTATTCTTTTGAGCCCTCCTTCCCCGTTACGCTTTTTTCTGCAATCTTTTTAGTAGCGTGCACGCGTCTGTCGTGGATCTTGCCTTGCAGAACCCGCATTGTTAAACGGATAGGCCATTACTAAGTACCAGGTGCTCAACGAACCTGCGAGCAATGCTGCTCTCCAGCTTTTTGCCTGCCGAATCGCGGAGGCAGACAGGGCGGTAACCTGATGGGTCTGTGGGTGACTGGTTTCCTTTTGCGGTAAGAAAAAGGTCTTCCCGTTTTCAAATATCAGGTAATGTACCTTCCACGAGGCAGGTGTTAAATATTGATGCTACCGTTTGCGGCGAACTAACGCAGGCACTCATGAAAGCAACGTTAGGCAGTTTATCAGAGCCTAGCGCTTTGGTGACCTTGATACGCTTCAACGCCTTTAGGATTTTGTTCTCTTCAATGCAAGAATGAGCCTCTTTCAGTTCCCTTTGAAAGTATACCCTCGAGAAACTCTGTTGGGCAGATAATTGTTTCGTGACGATCTTCTCAATCAGTATCGGACAACTTGGTTCAGGCGTTCGGAAAACGCTGAGCTTCTTTATCACCAGTTTATATTCCGTGGCCCAATTCAAACCATTGGCTTCGTCACATAAATCTGAAAAGTAGCTTCTTTTGCTTGACTGAATATGCTGCTTTAGGTCCTTTCTTGCCTCATTATAAGCGAAGCAGACAGAAGAGTAGGACTCAGAACCCCTGGTTTTCCGACAAGACCTTCTCAGCCTTAAGCAGATTGTGTGTTTTCCGCAATTTACCCTGTCCACCAGTATACCAGGGTATGTCTCCTTCAATTGGACCTCTTTACTATTGCCACATTGCATGCTTCGACGATGTTAGGGATGAATTAGACAACCATAGAATTAGAAGAGCTTGTGACTTGCATATCGCCCAAGGAGGTGATGAAGAGCTCTTGGTCGAAGTTTTTGACGTTCGAAATTGCGTAGCTAACCATTGAGTCGAGAACGTAATGACTTGATGATCACTGTGTGTGTGTAGGAGTCGCTGACCTGCCACCATGCTTCTCGAGCTTGTGCATGTAAGGTCGATAATAGAGCCTGCACCGGCTCCACTAAAGGTATGCTGCCTCCCAGTGTTTAGGACGACAATGTCTAGTACTGCTAAGGAATCAAGGAGTGCTCTGCCTTTGTGGATGGATGACATTTTATCCCCATCCAATATAATAATTTGAAAAGTATTTTGTATTCAAAGGAGAAATTTAATGCCATACAAGTGCGATGTGATTGACACCAATCCAGACGATACAGTTAATTTAATTTATGTTTCGCGATTCAAATATTACTTAAACATATAATTTGAAATAAGCTAAATAAATGTGAAGAAATATTTTTCTTACTTTACTTTTTATTGTATCCCTAGCAGAGCACAACAAAAATTATTTTAAAACTTGGCTTCGCATTCCTGTTTCATTCAATTCAATACTATGCCTTCCCATAGGTGTACTAGAGGCAGTACTGAGGTTTTCTAATCGCATCCATGCTAAAAATCCAGACGCTTTATCGTAATAAGATAACTTAATTGACATGCTAAGATATTTGGGTATAATTGGGCATATAACCCGTTTTTCGCATAATACATATGTTCTGCAGTCATCGGAATATCGATGTCATCTAAACAGAATCGAAAAATATAGTCGATTAAAAGATGTGCGTTTAATCCGTTTGTCTGTATTTTTAAATTATTTTAATGAAATTTTATTTCAGGTATACCTAAGCCCCTCTACGAAACGTTCCAACATTTATTGGAATTTTTTAGTCCATTGCTTCTCTGTAGTGTTCTAGAGAATCTCGAAAAATATGTGCTTTGCCTTTAATCTGCACAGTAAACAATTCTTATCCTTTCCAATGCATAAATATTTGCGTAGCGATTAAATAAAATGAACGCTTACACAAAATTCCCATCCGTTGTGTAGATGCTCAACACACACACACACCACTGCACCACATTCACCGCATGAATATAAATTCATAAAGAGTGCATGACAACAGACCCTGTGCGCCTTTGTAAAAATCGATTAATGCATTATGACAACAGATAATTTGCATATTGAATATTGTGTTTTTATCTCGAAAGCGGCGGCGTACACACGTTTATGATAATGAATTTGGGATAATGACATTATGAAATTTTTCGAACAAAACTTTTAATTACTGTCAGATAAGCGTAGACTTTGGTCATAAAAATATTATCAGCTGATAAAACTTTTTGCAACTGGCTTAACTTAATGACTAGCATGGCAAGATTATTAATAATTTCAAAACTTCATGAGCATGTGCGGTGCTGCAATTAGTCAATTTGCAAGGGAACATTTCTGAGCAGTTATAATTAAAATGTATCCAATGCATAACACTTTTGGAGAGGTGATTTCAACACAAGATCTTCGAATTTAAAAATTAAAATATCCACTACCACTTCCATATGACATTTGTTTGACATGAATGTTGGGGTCAGGTATTTTCATATAAGTTGGATTACCGTGTTTATTGCCATACGGCTAATAGTTGGCGATATTTCACGTTTCCAAAAACAGTTATGCTTCATTTGAATTCTCCGCAATTGGCTGTTTTGTAACATAGCTACAGTGCTGCGCAAAATAAAAGCAACACATAAAATTAGAAAATTACGTCTGTTTGTAGCGTTTAAAGCTCAAAGCTTTGGCAAGTTCTTAAGGAATACTTTAACAAACTTTACTCAACTGTAAGGTAGAATAATATACTTTTTGGAAAGCTGGCTAATCACGCATTCAAAAATTGAAAAAAGCGAAAAGACACTAGGCGCAACATATTCAATTATGTAAGTAACGCTGCCGAAATAGTACTTTAGCAAAAACCGTGCCACAATAATACATGCAAAAAAAAATTAAAAATTAAAAAACCTGACAATCAGCCTAGGTCGACAGTACAGTACTAGTCGCTTAATAATTAAAAAATAAGCAGCACGGTTTAAGTGAGCATTCACATTTTTGACGTGCGTACCCTTGATTCAATGAAATCAGAAACCAAGGTACATAAAAAGTCGATTAAAAATATTAGCTTCGATATACGAAATTTTTTCAAATTTATTTAAACCAATGTGTTGTCTTTTAGTTTATAATCAAAAGACGGGCTTAGTCGATTACAACGTTTTTAATTTTTATACACGTTGTCAATGAACAAATTATGGTCATACGTAACACCAAGAAACCGCGTTCAGAGACCTTTCAAAATACATAAAAAATATCAGCATCATCATAGGAATTGATTAAGCCGTGTCCGTATCCAAAAATAGAAACAACATCTTGAGCATTATCAACGTAATTTGGTACACGTATTCTTTAAATACGCCTTTGAAATTGGGCAACATCCGAAAATTATTTGAGGTACCTCAAGTACACCTATTTATACACATTTTTATTAAAATTACGAGCAGCCATTAGAATGGATATTTTTCAATAAATGAATTTGAAAACTAAGCGGGAAATCAAAATATTTTACCGTGTTTCAAAAATTGACATGATTGAATAGAGGCTTTACCGACAATTATCACTTTAATTTAACGAAAAAAAAAAATTAAATGCAATATATACTGGATATAAACATAATCAATGTGTGTAGCAAAAATCAGTTTGATTGGTTGCAAATTTGAAGTACCTCCAATACACCCGTGTGAATATAAATATAGTCAAAAGTGTCAAAAAAAAGTGGGATGGAAATTGAAATAATTAATTTTGCACAATTGTCTTTTCAATCCAACGAAATTTTAGTATTGAGTAGATATAATCAATGTGTGTTCAAATTTGGTTTAATGCTGATTCAAGCATAGTTATCATTCAAATTTAAGGAAATTTGACTATTAAGTGAATATAAATATAGTCAAGAGTGTCAAAAATTAACTTGATGGGATGGAAATTAAAATTGGAATGTTTAATTTTGCACAATTATCTTTGCAATTCAACGAAATTTCAGTATTGAGTAAATATGAATACAATCAGTGTATTCAAATTTGGGTGTGATTGAAAGAAAATCAAAGGGTTCTCCAGTTCACCTAGCTGGTCACAGTAGACTTGACTGCTTAGTCATGCAAAGGTTACTTTAAAATTTTATTAAATTCCAGAATTAAATGAACAAAGGTAATTAATGGACGCACTATTGATTCATTGAATTGAAACGCCTACGTGATCCACAAAAAGGGAAAACAAAAAATTTGCACTAATTAATGAATTCAGAATAATTTTAGGTAACTTACTTTCCCGGTTTTCTTTTATTATGAAGCGACGTGTATTATGCTGTCGCTCTAAGTGTAAAACCTTACACAAGTTGAGATTTTCATAATTTAAGCTGAGCAGTAGGGAGTAAAGTCTAGTGCATTTGTTTCCAATTGCGAATTCTAAATTTTGGTGGATTTGAGTAATCGTAATGCGTTAGTTAGTGCTGAAAAAATTATTGTGTTTTATTTTTGCGAAGTGTGGTCATTACTTGCTTTGTATTTATATATTTAATTTTTTTTTTT
>JXPQ01004602.1:5451-25251 GCA_001014675.1 Ephydra gracilis
GTAGACTGCAATGTTGAATTAGCGGTTTTAATTTCTTTACTATTTGTGAGAGTTGCTGCAATGCTATATCTATAACTTTAGTCTCATGTGCAAGATTTAAAATGGATTTACAAACATTAGCAACTGCTTGAGCTGTCGTTGAAACCGGCGAGTCCACTGGTAAATTTGGCAGACAAAGCAATTGCAGTAATGGAGCTAATCCTCCATGTAGTACAAATTCACGGCAATGTTCATTACTTCCATTCGAATTATTGTTAAAAATAGCCTCAATAAATTTCATTACATTTAATATGTAATCTATTAAAGGAATTGCTTCCCTTTCCTGTATATTCGCCATCGATGCTGTGGTATGAGGTTGAGCTACAATTGGGCGGGTTTGTCTCTGTTGCTGAGAAGCAGTTGACATTTCATCATCTTCGTCGTCGTCGTCGCCGCTGCTGTCATTTGTATTTTCATTGTTTTCATTTTCGGGAGTTGTTGTAGAGCTCATCATATCTTGATAATTATTCCCACTGTTCCCAACATTTACGTTAGGAGTGGTATGTGCTTCTTTATTTGCACGCCAACAGATAAAATTGTGATTGGTGCCTAAGCGCACAAGTTCATTTAATAATCGAACAATCGCTTCAGTTGCATCTGTTCTCAAATATGGATGATGTTTCATAAGATCATCCATTGCAGTACCCAAGTTTGTAGCAGTATCTCCTAATGGATCCGAAGAACGACGTCTACGCATTGCTACCAAATAATCAGGTGACAGTAATACTTTAAGCAATTTATCAAAAGGTTCATATGACATAAACTCCATGAGACCACGCTCATTAAGACACAGTGCAGAGAAAACGTTTGGTAAAGATCCAAGCACTTCACGAGTAGCTGGTACATCTTTTTGTAATAGTGATTGCAGCATAACATTTGTTAGACCCAAGTCTTGAAGTGAAGACAACAGAGAAGGCTCATTGAAAACATAAACAGTTACTACATCCGTTGCCAATAAAAATAATGAGGGACCATAAAAGTCAGCATTTGAAATTATGTGTCGCAATGAAGATGGCAACGAAGTTTCCATTATATTCCTCATTCCATTAAAATGAGCATGGTCTTGAATCGATTTTTTCAAAAAATTCAGCATAGACTTCAACAAAGCTGCTCTTTGTGTAACACACGCTAATTTCCTTTGATGCAAATTTGCAACAGGACACAATTCCGCCATGCGCTCATTGACTGGTCTTGCATAATAACTGTTTGGAGGGTACGTTAAGACATCCTGGGATGATTCTGGGATGTTATTTTCATTTTCTTCGTTTAAAGAACCGCTTGACATTTCACAATATGTATTTGAATTCGAACTTTCACTTTCGTCGTGTAATTGCTGATTGCTCCTATTGCTATATGAGCTGGGTAAAGTGTCTGCATCTGCAATACGAATAAAAATGTTCAAGCCAACATTAAACAAGTAAAAGCTTTATAGTCGGCTTAGGCTGTATATATATACTTGGTATACAGTACAATATATATGCTTCGTTATTAAATTAAAAAGAATAAAGTAGTTTAAATTACTCTAGATTAATTTCGTAATTTATGGAACATTTTTGTTAACTCCCTTTTTGTGCACCACATAGGTGTCTGATTTCAATGAATCAATGGTATGCAATTTAATTATATGCTTTGTAAAATTAGAATGTAACCTATGCTCGATAGAGCAGTAAAGCCTCTAGTGTGACAATATAGGTGTACTGGAGAAACATCTAATTTTCATCCAATCAATCCCATATTTATTACACTCATTCAATAATAAAATTTCGTAGAATTTAAATGATAACTGTGTATAATTAAAACCTCTATTTCTTTTCTTTCAATACCGAAATTTCATAGAATTAGTTATCCTTATAACTGTGCATAATTCATCACGAAATCCTCTATTGAGACCACATAGGTGTACTGGAGGTCCTTTTAATTTTCATGCAATCAAGCTTATTTTTGGTACACACATTGATCATATTATGTCCAGCGTATAATGAAATTTCGTTAAACTATATTGAAAACTATGTGTAATTTAACATTAAAGCCTCCATTGGGGGCACATAGGAGTACTGGAGGTACCCCTGATTTTAATCCAATCAAGTTAATTTTAGGTACACAGATTAATTATATTTATAATCACTGCATAATGAAATTTCGTTAGATTGAAATGATAACTGTGGAAAATTTGGCATAAAGCCTCTTTTGGGTGTACTGGAGGTATGTCTGATTTCCATTTTTGGAACACGGTTACATGCTTTAATTCCATGGTTAACTGCGAAATTTCATTAAAAAATATAAATTTTAAGGGCTTCAGTAGACTAACGTCCATAATTTTGAATTAATATATGTAAAATAGGTGTACTGGAGGTATCCCAAATAATAGTCGGATCTTAACCAAATGCAAAAACAGATCTAAAGTTGTTGCATAGAATATGTGTACCAAATTTCGTTATATATACAAAATATATATAGTAAGTAAATGGCGGAAAGCTTTGATATTTTTATTTAAATAATTGACTCACCCTCTGATAATACTTCAAAATTTGTTGATTCGGTTTGGTGTTCAGTTTTACTAGGGGATCCAACGGCGGCATCACTTTGATTTGAAGTATTTTTCTCTTTTGCTAAAACAGCGCGACATTTTTTAACTTCCTTCTCAAGTCGATCAATAAAAATATTTAATCCATTATGTTGATGGAATTTAGCAATGTCAATATTGGTTATTAAGTCAATTACACGAACTGCACGCGTCACGAAAGTGATATGTTCTAAATCTACTCCGGGCCAACTTATGACCCTAAGCAGAGACTGCATCATACCACTTTTAACAAGGGCTTGCCCACCAGCCTCGTAGCTTGCAAGATGGTATAATAAGCTAAATAGAGATGTAGCCAAAACCAATGGATACTTGTCTGAACTAGTATCACCAATTAAACTCGAAATACAATCTCGGACTAGCAAAGGCAAAATACCACCTTGTCGATCAGCTCCAGTATACTGTATTATTTTTGATAGTCTTGACCCGGGTCTAATTAAATATCAATATTTAATATTATAAAGGTATTGATTAGAATTAAATAATAGTCACCTGGCAACGTTTGGATTCCTATCAAAATGTAACATCGATGTTAGAGTCCTTAGAACCGCAGCTCGTATTTCAACCAGCTCTACTTCTTCTTTGTCAATTAATTCACAAAGTTCTTCACCAAAACCAGTATACAGCACTCTCTCAATATTTTCCAATAGCGCATTTGAATATATCAAGACAGATACGGCTTGAAGACGAGCTTGAACAAACTGTAGTCGCAGTTTGTAGTTCTTAAACCCCGAGACCAATCGCACTCTATGAGCTATACGCATCTAACATATAGTAATTTTTGTCGTTAATATTTCTACATTAATTCTAATGGAGTATTTAATACCTTTATTGCTTCTGTTGGATTGGATATTTGTTTGCAAATAGTTTTTATCACATCACACGGTGCAGTTTTAAGACAAATGTCCATCATATCCGGGATTTCTAACAATGCCTGAATACCGTTTTCATCAATATATTCAATATGCAGTTGGTACAAAAACTCTAACTTCGGTTTTTTTAAACAACAGTCTATTAATGACAACCCATAATTTGGATCTCCCCAGCGCTAAATCAGAAATATTAAAAAACGAGCAAATGAGAAAATGAATAATATACAAACCTCTGCTATATTAAATAGCTTTATGAGCAGCATTTCCTTCTTTTCATAGGATAGACGAGGTATAAAATTACTTCGTTTTGAAAACATATACAATAAATTTAAGACAGCTAAAACTATATCCATATTTTGAGAAGAGAGTAATTTGGTTAAATGTTCAACTGAATTATACAAATGCCTAGAAAACGAATGTTCAATTAGAAGAGTTGTAAAGTTAAGCACTAGCAGCAAGAGACGTATATCCTAAAAAAAGATATAATTGCATTAAACATATATTTTTATTTTGCGCTACTACCTCTCCAGAAAATGTTGTATCACAGTGCAGCATGAATTCATTTCCATTGACAAATCGGGCAGCTTCTTCAAGAACTTTGTCAAATCTATCCAAAATTTCTACCCAATGGTACAACTCACACTTGCCATATATCCATACTTGCACTGTAGATAAGAAATCCAGAATCTCACTCCGGCTACGACATTTCGTTATTTGTTCTATCAACTGTCGGCACTCTGGAGTTAGTTCAGAAGTGCCTTTTTTAAGTTTTGTTGTATCGACTTTCATAATTTCTGAATAATGATATTTCATTTTAACATGAGAATAAATACAATTTAATGCCCATTATATAATTAATTCATACAAATACTGTACCTCCATTAAATTAGTTCTCATAACTCTTTTAAAAAATAAATGAGTCAAATTCAGTTTAATTTCTCAGCTCAATTACAAAAAAAATATTGCAAACAAAAGAAAGTCGATAAATATCAATTCACTGTCAAAATTTGTGCTGCAAAGTAATGGTTGCATGCTGAGATTAAAATTTTTCCCTGTGCGCAAGTTAATGGACATAAAAACAAATGTAATTATTTGGAGCTTGTCTTGAAAATAGGAATATATACGGAATGGTATTCAAATTATAGTATTTAGCCAATATATGTATGTATATCAATAAAGAAGAAATTCAACTGGAATTTATTTATTGTAGTTACAGTTGGTCTACTATATATAGGTAATAAAATAAATATAACTATAAATAATTTTGAAAATCCAAAAGTGATTAGCGTACGAAGTCGAGGACGATTGTTCGAACAGTGAAAAAAGCAATAATCGTGATACGAACAAGAACAAGAAAAGACCTAAAGATTGAAATTACCACTCCGGTAATTACAATAAATCACCCATATAAACCACCGTAGCTGGCGGACTTTAATACGTTTAACTGAGTTTGTTATTCCACTAAATACGCCATTCGCAATCGTAGGATTAAGAATCATATATCTTGTCCAGGATTTTTTTATCGATATCAAAAAGATAGGCTCATCAAACCTTAAAACTGTCCATTGTGCATTGCGCCGTACTACATGACCGGCATTACGAGCGGCTCGTTATGCTGGTATTCGCTGTCTGAAGGCTTTTTTATTTAAAGTAAAATCTTTTTTTACACGGTATTTTTTTACACGATTTTGAAATAACACGCTTCGTCAAGAAGAAATTTTAATATTTTTTACGCGTTATTTTTGATTTATCACGAATTCACAAAAAAATATTCGTATGCTTTTTTGCAGTGTTGGATATCATTCAAATGGCAAGTCTACTTAACGGGTTTTTCAGTAAATACGATGTCTAAACAACAGCATATTCCGAAAAGACAAAAAATTTCACTAAAAACTAAAATTAAAATCCTAGACTGTTTAAGAAATTGCCAAGGTTCAACCACTGTTGGCAGAGCTTTTGGTTTAAATGAAGTGACAATTAGAACAATTAAAAAAAATAAGAGTTCCATTCGACAATCAGTAATTTCTGGGTCTGCAATAAGTTCAAAAACAGCTTCTTATAGTCGAAATCCCACTTTGGAGAAAACTGAAAAACATATGGTGTCGTGCATTGAAGATTTACAGGAAAAAAATTCATATTGAAGGGAAAATTATAAAAGAAAAAGCACTTAGAATATACAATCGACTTCAGGTGCTTGAACCATCAGTATTTCATCAGGGAACTAATAAAATTGCTTTCAATGCAAGTCATGCATTGATTGATAAAGATTTTAATATCGATGCTGAGGACGAAGAAGAAGGTGAAGAACAGGTTATAATGCCTTATATAATTCGTGAGGGCTTGAAATTCGCCAAGTTTGAAACAACATTTTCTTGCCATGGTCCTGACATGAAGCGTGTGTTACAATTCCAACGTAAACTTCAATCTCGTGTTGCTGGATATCAAGAATTTTATAAACAATTGGAGAAACCAAGAAACAACTTCTTTTAACAGACTTTATAACAAAAAAACCTAAAGAGCCAGATAATAATAAACATAATTCCGCATTAGAAAAAAACCCAACAGTTGTGTTGGACATATCTTCCGATGACAATGCTATTTTTAAGCCAGTACATAATAAACGCAAACGGTTCTGTCAAGTAGCGATCAGTAGCTGCACTAATGTTTCTTAATTTTTTAAATTTCTTTTTTGTACTTATAGAATGAGTTCGAACTGTAAACTAATTTTATTTTCATGTAACAAATATGATTTGTTTCCTTTTTACTATTTAATGGAGTTTAATTTCACTTTTTTTGCATGTTTTTTTAAAGAAAAAATTTGAATTTTTTAAATTTACACGTTTTTTTAAGATTTTGGAACAGATCCCCAAATTAACATATAAATTGAGTTTTTTTTGACGATTTTTTTTACACTGTTTTCTCAGGAACGCATCTACCGTGTAAAAAAACATTTAACTGTATTTGCTAACTGAGCACAAGCTGGTGTTCTTATTTATGTATACGCTGGATCCTAGGAAACCAAAAAATTTTATAGATATTACTTCGAACTTGAAATTTCCTATTTCACAGGATTATTTTTAACCAGATTATTTGTACTTTGCTATGAAGTACTCTGTCTTGTTGTAATTTCTAGATAAAATTCGAGAGTAATCTCGCGTTTATTTAGGTCAATCAGGTCCACATCGTCGACCACCCGAGAAGTATTACACTCTTAGAGGAAATAGGCCGACAGTGCTTGAAACCCACAAAACAGGTTATATCCTTCAAAAGTCACAGAACAGGGAATCGCCATGTCTGAATTCTTGGACAGAAGTACATGTCTTTTTAAGCTCAGCTTTAAACTTCGAGGAGTATTTGAAGCGATTATTGCGGTTGGGTTTGACATTTCACTGGCGGAACTGTGAGTGACACTGCAGAATGAAGCTTAGGTCATTGAAATTCAACTAATACATTTCATATTTTGAAATAATTTATCAATCTCATTTCCGCTATGCTGCACCTTAATTTTCTCAAACAGTGCCTTGAATAATCCCTGCTTTTGGTAATTGAATATTCGTTTCTCTTCTCAAGAGTAGTAGAATGTACGCCGATTGATCTCAAAGTATCCTTGAATGCGACATCATTTAGTGTTGCTGATTACCGTCAAAATTAATTATATCACTCGAGTTTCTGTCATTTATTCAAACCGACATCTGCCTCAGCAGCAGTTTGCAAATTATTACCAATGTGTCACAATACATGGTTTTGGTTGTTGACGGAGTTTATTAAGGGAATGGGGAATATTCTGAGCATTCTGTTTTAAGTGTAGAATTTGGAGTTTTATTTTATTTTGCATTCGATTGCGTACCGTCTTCCTTTGTCAAATGCACATTTCTATTTTGGCAGTGACTACGAATTGACCGGAGTCTACATAAACACCCTTTAACGTATGCACGTCAAAAATGCTTCCAATCAACCCCGAAGTCATTAACGAGATAAAACGTTTATTAATTGGGAAGCTGCCATGCTGCTTTTTCCAATGCTGGAATTCGGTATCAGATCGGGCATTTCTCATAGAAATTTTGTGTTCCATTACAATTTTAAAATTACGAAAAAACATCAGTGGTTCATTTTAAATTGACTGCAGCAGAGATCAACTAACTAAATAGTGTCAGACGCTGCAAAAAATTTATAAATCCAACATTTCAAAATTTATTAAATTCTATTTTTTCATGGGTTATTCTTATGTTAAAGATATTGCAACTAAGTATGCACGCGAAATCAAATTTTATTTTGAAATGCATTTATTTAAGTACTTAACTTCATTACGAATTTAGAAAAAGGTTTCGTTGCTTCTTAGATTATATAACGACTAAAAATAAATTTTTTTCATTGAGATACAATATAAATTTATTTGCTAATGTTATCATGTTCAAATATTCAATTCAAACTCGTTGGCATATACAAGAAGTTCTGGCCATTATTTCCTTTGGCATAAATTTCTATTTAATCAACAGTCTTTGCTTCCCAAAAAATGCAAGGCCTGCTCTTCTGCAAAACTCATCGCTCAGTTGAGTGAATCAATTGGTATTTTCAAATAAAGGCAACATTGCATTATTCATCCAACTGTTATAAGTACCGATCCGCTGGGTGGGGTTGTCAATTTTAATTTACACTACATCCAACATGCACTATCCTTGCAGTAAGTTGTTTATGGGCAAGAGATTTTCCTAAATAACTCCGTTTTTTGAGAACGATCGCAGGTTCAATAGCTCAATCATTCCGAAGGAACACCTGTCTGTAAGGGTTATATAAAGTTTGATAAACAGATCAGCCTAGTCAGAGCTATTAAATTTTTCACACTCAAATAATTGCAAAATTTTAACACATTGCCTTAAAATCATTCGTATTATTTCATATCAATGTGTCTGTTTCGGTTCATGATATCTACGTAGTTTGCATAAGGTAGAGACAACTTGCTCTCATTCGAGATTACCAGAGGTAATCGTTGTCCAAAATCAAACAACGTCGAGGGATAGCTCCTCTAGAAGCGAAGCGGTTTTTAGAGTTCTGCGACAGACATTTATGACCATCCCAAATATGTTGATCGAAATATCAAATTCATTCATTGTTGAATTACTTAATGCCTTTTAAATTATTGAACGTTAATTTGAAATGCGTTTTTTTCCCAAAAAGTCAATAGACAAATGAATTCATGAAAGAATAATATTTTATAAGATTATTAAAAAAATTAAAAAACTACCATCCGAAATTTTTATATAAATAACATTGCAAGTCATTCAAATAATAAACTGGTTTTCTTACATATATACTGAGATAATCCACCAACCAGTTGTTTTTAAATTTGGAAATTAACACACTGATGGCGCTACGAGTATTAAATCCATATGATTTCCTGTTAACCCTAAACTGCAAAGGACTATTGTACAAATTGTAGGATAGCGCATTTTACATGAATCAACTTGTGTTAGATTGATAATAAAACAGTATTTTGGATCTTAATAAAGCAGTTCTTTTCGGCCTTGACCACGAAAAACAATCAGTGAAAAGTGATTTCCAAAGTTCAATTAAGGAAAAATGAGCACCAAGGATTATGGAGTCGGTTGACCCCAACAATCTTTTGCCACCGAATAAATCACGAATTCCAAAAAATAATTTACGATGACATCAAAGTAACGTAGCTCGAGGTAGCTGAGGCTTCAATGATATTAAAGGTATGTATCCACATATGTGGGTATTTGAATGCTCTGTTCGATGTCGGTGCCATTAAAAAAATTGATTATTCTAAATAGAGTTTGACACTTTTCAGCAGGATAACAAACAGGTATTCATGCATCGATATGTGACAATGGATGAAACATGTCTAAACAGAGTTTGAAACTATTCAGCAGGATAACAAACAGGTATTCATGCATCGATATGTTGCAATGGATGAAACATGTCTCCATCTTCGTGCATCAAAATCAAAAGAACCGTAATTTGAGTGGACTGCACATGGTGAACAAAGGTGCGGTTGACACTAAAATTGCCTAACCATCAGTATTTTGGGATTCAAACAGTAAAGTAATAATCAATCTTATCTTGAAAAAAGGTAAATGTATTATGTCATAAATCAATGAAAACGATGGAAATATTAAATGAATTGGGCTTTGAATTTCTTCTGTATCAACAACATTTTGTAGATCTGATCCTCAGCGACTTTTTCCTTTCATCAAACCCCAAGAGAATTTTCGTTGGAAAGAAATTTAGTGCTGATTTACAGGTAAGCTCTGAAACTGAGAGCTATTTTGCGGTTAAAAATAAATCGTTCTATAAACATGGTATCGAAATATGTCACCAGTAGATGAATAAGTAGTAGCAAATTTCTATGGCAATAATGAAATTATGTAAAGCTTATATCTAAACTAACTTTATTCTAAATAAATATTTCAAAATAAACATCCTTGCAGTTTCTAGTTCATACCTGATCTTCCGCACACTTCTAGAAATCTTTAGGATTAGTTTTTTACATCCAAACTTTCCCTTATATAAATTTGAATGAATTCGAAGAAGCATGGCAAGTGAATTGCTTGTAATGGTAACCTGATAGTTGTATCTTCAAAAGTTTCTCAATATAAATCGTCTGGTCCAAATTACTTTATTTTATTTTTGGTTTATAATGCATATTAGCTTTAATTTGAGGGCTTTGACAATACTTTTCTTATCAAAATAAGCTAGAAAATAATTAAGAATCATTCTGAATCCTTTTCGAATAACAAAATGTTATATATGAAATTATCATATTAAAATCATTCTAAAACATACTCAAATAATGCAGAATTCAAATACTTAGAGACGGGGATTTCAATTTGTTTAAATGTTTTTCAGACTGTTAACGCTTCTGAAAAGTTACAGCTAATTATTGCAAGTGGTACATCCAGAGAATTTAGCATCAACATGAAAAACATTATTTTATGTGGATAACGATATTTCTTCTATTGTCTGTTAAAATTTTGTTTTCCTTATATTAACGACAGAGATCTTATTATCATTTTTAATTAGGCACTTATTTATGTATGAATTCGAAATATTAAGAAAGTGAAGTTTACAAAAAGCTATCGTTAGTTTGAAAGAAACAAGGCAGAATTGCGACATTGATGGAAATGATGGCATCAGATTTTCTAAGCAGATTAACAGGTATTCGTAACATAAATAATACAATCTGTGATAACTTCAATATAATTTCAATTTGTCCCCCTGAGGTTGAATAAAAATCTGAAGTGGGAGATGCTGCCTAGTGCAAGCGCGCCAACGTTCAGCTTTAGTTAAGAATGTTTGCTTAATTTACTAATAAGTGAAGGGTAGCCATGTCAACACAAGGGGACTCGCAGTATTTCTAGAACTTAATCCGTACAAAATGGTAGAAAGTTATGTGGAAACCAAAGTAAGTTGGTGTTTCGGTTCTGTACATATTTGTTTAATATCTGTAATTAACACATATGTATATATTTCTTCATATTAGTTTTAAAATCACCGAAACGTGCCTGCTATCACCCACCCAAAGATACATTTTGCAAAATATCCTCGTTTTAATACCTTGGACATGAAGACAATAGAACCAGGCATCATCAGATCTAACCATGTTTTCAAATTGCATGGAACGTTGGTGTGTCAAGTTGAAAATATTGCATGGCAGGGAAATGGAAATTGGATTGAAATTGAAACTTGGCTTGGATTGGATTATTTTGGGTACACCCAGTACACCTCAATATTTAAACCTGTACATCTAGTGCAACCGGAAGAATTAATTTTTCAAATGAAATTATAAACTAAGCAATCATAGCATTCAAAAATGCGCATAATTAAATGGAAATTGTACGCTCCTCCAGTTGCTCTAAATTGTCGTAATGGATCTTTTAATGAAGAATTACCCACACTTTTCATTAAAATTTTACGAAATTGCAGCATTGATGAAACATAAATAAAATCACTGTGTCTACCAAAAATGGGAAGGATTATTGCATTATCTCCTGCCTCAATAGGCGGTTAAATGCAGGGGGTGGTCATTTATGTTCTGCGAAATTGCAGCATTGAAATCCACGATACATGGAAATAATTTTGTACAAAATATGGATCGGATTGAATGATAAATGAAGTAGTTACTGTGGAATTATGCTAAGTTATTTAAATTTTCAAAGTTGAACGAACAAGTTAGAGTCTCCTAATTGAATGTTGCCATTTTACCCAAATAAGTAAGTAAATAATAGCGCGGCGTTTCTTTGCGAGTTAGGGTGGGCCTGAATGTGGGATGGATTAACCCAGGGGAAATGAGTAACATAACCTACTGCCTTAGTTTCCACCAAAAGTGGCAGCTGACTCTGTGTCTGTACCGTATTTTGCTTGTAGACCAAGCTGTGCTTAGCCGTGTCAGACGGTTCCACCTTTGCAGAGGGAGAGAACATCACACATTGGGTTCTCATCAAAAGTGTGAGTTCTAATAGTTTCTTCACTCTATAGGGCTGAAATTTTTTGGATTAATGGCGTTTTGAATGCAAAGATGCATAATGTGTTGTGCCACAATGAAAACAGGGCAATGTTATTTGATAAATATACGGGTTCATTTTAAATAACTTGGATGACTGAAATAAAAGCTCTTCATATTATTGCGTTCCCACCAATATGGACTATTTCCACACATTTGAGAAATCCTTTTCAGGCTTTATCCTTTTCGTTCCAGAAATATCAAGGTTCTGAGCAGTTCTGGGAAATGCCTTGTACCCACAATGTCAGCGATTTAAGACATTTCTTTAAAAACGGTCGTTTCCCACGTATATAGTCATTTACTTAGCCATGCAAGTAGGAACGTGAATTCCGTTCGGAACGCCAACACGCTATTTTCAATTTACATACTAGCAACTCTTTTTTTGTTGGTAAATAGTTGAGCTTTATTATGGTGGAGGCCATGTTTGGTTTAAAAATGTATCACAAGCTTTGTCCGAATCGTCACAAAAATTATTGATTGAAACATTCCGACCTGGTTGATAAGTATTTGCTTGCTAGCGATCTAAACGTCCTGCCTATGATAAGTTTTTCAGCCCAGTTCGTTTTTCATTAAGGACATTTTTTCCACTTACCACTTTCATATGAACAAATTTACAATAAGTGATAACAATTGTCGGTGTTCATTGGTATAATTTCGCATATCATCGCATTTCCAACGTTTTTGCTTCTGTGGAGTTTGCAAATTTCAAGAAAGTGGCGCAGAGAAAATATCCCTTTGGACGTTCTTGGAATTAACCCAATTTTGCCTAAACATACCTCTTTATCAACATTAAAAAAGTGTTGGAAATACGACCACTTCCACAGCAGCGCAATGAGATTTAAATGAAGATTTAAAATACAATATGTCATTGAGGCTCGCACCACTCGTGAAAACTTTCCTTAGTTTCCATAGTTTGTGATGCAATCAGACTTTGAAACTGACTGTAGCTGAGAATATTGTAAAGGAAGATAACGTCTGCCTAAGTGTTCATTTTTCATTAAAAGTGCTATGCCAAAGTGCCAATTTTTGTTGTAATGTTTCCTCAGATTTGCGATAAATTTTTTGGCACAAATCTCCTAAAACTGCCTTAACCGTTCGTCTTGAGACATTTTTCTAAAATGTATTCTTGAATTGAACGGGTAAGTGAGACTATTTTTTTAAGTCTTTTATGTTAAAGGGTATGGCTTATTCTTAAAATGGGACCAGTCGATTTCCCATACTTCGATTCACAGCAATTGTTTAGGAGTCTTAGTGTAACAAACGCCTAGATTAGCTATCGTAGGGAGAATTTTAGTTGCAGAGAATGGTCACTGTAGGCAACTACTAAATGTGTCCGCTTGTGGAAAAAAGAGTTCGATATGAAGTATCAGTTTATTTGAATTTATTATTTTATCTTAATTTGATTTAATTTTTTGTCTTTCTATAAATATTTAATTCTTGTTATTGATATAATTATAGAATTACTATTATTTAATATTGTTTTGGGCGTATTTTTTCTAATTACAACATCATGCTCAGTTATGTGACCGCTTGTTTGCTAGATGTTAAAAATTGATTTCAGTTATGGTTATAGTGTTGATTTGAAAAGTGCTGGGTGTGCACTTTGGCATTTCTTTTATTTGAGTGATTACAGTTATTGATAATACAAATATTGAAAATTATATGTATATGTTATAATAATTATTACTACTTTAATTATTACAGTTTTTACTTTTTATTCAATATAATTATTAGTATAGTTTGTAATGTTCTTATAATTTTAATTCTTATGAAGTGAATGTATTAAATAAGGTCTGAAAAAATTACCTTTATTTTTGTTATAGAAATGAAAGCAAAAGTTTGAAGGTTGAAAAAAAAATGGGGATTAGAAAGTTCGAAACCAACGAAGAATAATTATTAGAAAAATAACTGCTATATAGATATATGTTTTCATCGTTGCCAGCCATCTCATTGCTTTTCTTCTTTCTCTTTAGTATTTTTATGAATTGAAAGAGAAGATAGAATTGCAGCCGAAACAGTGAACCTACTATAACAACTATCTTGTTGGTTGCACATCTATGCAAACGTTATTCTTTATAATATTTTTTCCGAACTTTCCAATATACATATTTTCTTTACCCAATTATTTATTTAATTGTTTCTATGGAAAAAAAACTACAACGATGTTGATATGCAAACAGTCTAACAGTAGAAAAAGAACATTTTTATAATTTTTTTAATATTACTCTTATTTTCGACTAAATTATTAAAATTATTTACATTGAAATAATCTGAATGTTGTTATTTATATCATTACTATGCTGTTTATCTCTTTTTTAATTACAAATATTAATATTGATATAGATATTGATATATTTTCATTATTTTATGAACAGGGATTATTGATATTTTTTTTATAATATTGTTGATATATTGTTAATAGTTATTAAAATTATAACTTTTAATTAATTTTTAATGTACTGCTCTGATTATTGATATTTTTGCAATATGTTTCATACCTTCATTTTTTGTATCTATTTACTTTTTAATGCTTTCAAGGTGGTTGAATAAGTATTTTCTATCAATTTTACATTAAATTGATATTCTGTAATATAGGTATTAATTTTTGATTATTCAATTATAAATTATTTTATTTGTCCTTTCAGTAAATGCACAGGTACAGAAGTTATATTAGAAGGATTCAAAATTCTTTGGTGTTGTATCTGCCGGCTGTTTGTAGACACGTCGAGTGCGTACGATCTATTATTTGTCTGAAGTCATATATACCATTAAATTCATTTAGAAGAATTGTTTTTTATGTAACACTTATATTCTCAACGTTTCAACGTTTTTTGGTACAAAAGGAAGTTTTTACAATTGGGTTGGTAGCAGAGGCTAGAAGATTCCCATACGGCAATGTCATAGCCTTAAACTGTGACTGCTGCATAATTATTGGATAATTAATAATTATATTATTAAATATGAAATGCTCTACTTTTTGAGAAACTACGAAGAAAATCTTGACAGTTTACTCTAATTCCAACATCGTATAAGACGGTTAGCAATTTTCCATGTAAAAAGGTATCAAATACCATGGTAAAGTCAACAAAACCCAGTGCCAGACAGTATTTATTTAAGTTAAGAGTGACATTAGAAATTCTAGCAAAGCTTTTTAACAGCTGCTCCAAATTTTTTCCTTCTTAAAAACGGTATTGTCGATTGCCCGTGATAGACTATTTCCAACAAATCCATTTAATTTTTGGATCAAGACGTCCTCCACCTCCAATACCTTTCCAACTAATGGTGGTATCGAAATAGAAATGGAAATAAATTTAAACTGATTTTGTCCATTTTTGTATAGAGACCGAACATTTGACTCTTTCAATTCTTTCGGAGCAAAGCAGGTATTAATGAACGTATTGATGCAGGATTTAAGCAGAATATTTCCTCTTTCTTTTTATCAAGCAGAGGAAGTAAGTTAAATAAAATGCAGGGCGTGTGTTCACAATGAACGCATGGACAGTATTGCGTTTATCAGTATTGTTTTTTCGCTACTAGTTGATGATTTACCGATTATTTCATTAATAATTTGTAAATTTTTCATTTGAGTTATTTTGAACAATTGATAATTTATTTAT
Source organism: Ephydra gracilis (assembly GCA_001014675.1). NCBI lineage: Eukaryota > Metazoa > Arthropoda > Insecta > Diptera > Ephydridae > Ephydra > Ephydra gracilis. Next base: position 21,082 of record JXPQ01004602.1, read on the forward strand.
TCTTCAGTTGACCTTTTTTTTAATATGATTTCTTATTTTTTTAATTGGAATGTCGGTCAGTATCACTGGGTTTTTTTTTTCGAGAGGCTAGGCAACTTGTTTTTCATTTAAAAACACAATAATTTCATAATTCATCTGCATTAAACCCTAAATTAATGCCTTTGAAGAGGGCATCTGAACAATTAATGTTGAGTAAATGTACCAATGAAATGCATACAATTGATTATATATATCTAATATGAATGATATTCATGTCGATACTGATTACTGTGCTGTAGCTTACCAGGATCTGATAACTGTTTTGGCCCTCATTGGTACATCTTCTCGGTTCAACTTACAAGAATTGCAGTTTTAAGCCATTTTTGGCATACACGAAAAGTGATATTTGCATGTTCCCTTGCAAGACCTCAATATTTATGGTATAGGTATTTTGTTGCTAATTTGCACTAGTTAGTCTGCAAGAGGAAAACATTGTTTGGTGACCTCAGGCGGTATTGACTTAGGATTGGCATAGTAATGTTCACATAACTTAGATTCAACTGAATACACGCACAAGTTAAGGTTTGAGGTAAAAGGATTTCGTAGTTAAACTTTGTTATCAGGTTTGTGGCCAATAATTTAAAAAAGATGGTATGCTGCATCTATAATACTTGCTTGCCCACGAATAATATCAGCAAAAGCATCACCAAAACAGCAGCAATTCAATTACAATTTTTTCAGTGTGATCTAGCATTTAAACATACGGAAATGCAGCAGATGACACAAGGCATCCACATAATGACTATTTTACTGCTTCATATATAAACAGGTCTGGCATTTTAATATTTTCTAACCAGAATACTGCTAACGTTTATTCAAACATATGTTCAGTTCCTTTTCTTCTTCTTTTTTCATGCCTTACGTTGGGGACCTAGGGTTAAATGTAGTTGAAACGATATTTTTAAAAAAGGCTTTGACGAACAAAGGGTTTTCGGTGGTATGAAAATGTTTATCTGTTCCCAATTACATTATATTATAAAAAAGTAATGCAATACTAGTAATACTTGATTAAAATCCTTTCGTCATTCGCTGGAAAATCACAGAATCCATCAAAAAGCTATGCTAAAATTATTTGGGAGAAGGACATTAAGTAAGCGGCTGCCCAAGTCTTTGTCGAATAAAGCAACATTCATTACTGCAAAATAATAAAATATGTGAGTGAAGCCAATACAAGCCTTGAATGTTGAATGAATGTACTTAGAAAAATTAAAAAATTGATATATTGAATATTCTATAAAGTAATAACAAATGTGAAAACATTCAACCCCCGAAAGAGACTGTCTGGAACATTGATAAAGCTACAAAAATTAATATAAAAGGAAGTGATGTAATGGATGCCCTCCGCATGGAAGACAAGAAACAACTTAGCAAGTAATAATTGAAAAAAAAAATTTAAAAAGAATAGAAATAATGAGTATCATTCAAGAATCAGATTGTCCAGAATAACAGCTCTGAAGAGATCAAGCAAAATACAAATTACATTCAAAAAAATTCTTAAAAAAAAAAAACACATCATTGTTGAAATCATTAAAAAGTTAGTTAAAGACAATAAACTCACCCGTAATGCTTTTACTAATATAGAAGTAACCTACAAAAATATACTCCCGAACGCTGTACTCTGCGAATCGGAAAAATCCAAAGTTGATAAATCCACTAGCTATCTGAACTTCAGACTTTTGAAAAACAGCGACACAAATGCGAACAAAGCTCCCATAAAGTTATTGTAAATGCAAAAAGATGCAAACCATAAAGAGTGTACTCCCTCCACAATCTATAATATTTCGAAGAAAAAAGCTTGACGAATTCCTTACTTTAGGCTGCAAATAATTGGTTATTTAGCCTAATAAACACGTGGTGAAAATAAGGTGGACTGTAATACTTTTTAATACATAACAGGAAATCCCACAGTTTCCAACTATGCGGTCTTAAACCAAAGTCATTCCACTGGGAAAATAGATATAGGCTTAAACATTCCCGAATTACAAATCAAACTATCGCATGGGGTACCACACATCTGCAGTGTATAGAAATTCGAAATGCTTGCAATAGAGCATATTGCAAGTATATCAGCTAAAAAATACAATATTTAATTCGGATATCTGTTTCCTGTTCTGTTCTGTATCCAAACAATTAATACTAAAGGAAATAATAACAGGATCGGAATATGTTGGATCACAGAACATTGGGACTTTCAGGGTAACCGTGAAGCAAATAGACTGACTAGAGAAGGCACAAAGCTGGATTAAGTGGGTGTATTCAAATTCTCAGGAATTCCCCTCAACACATCCAAAGAGCACATAGAATATAGGGCCCTAGGACAAGCTTGTTACTTCCTCTCTTAGAAGTAAGATCTTCTTGCAGTACGAAAGAAATACTTTGAAAAACATTACAGTATTACCAATGCTATTCAGGCTACTCGAGTGATCATTCAGCCCAAAATAATTTGTCCGTCATATATTCTCTGCTGGTTATGTGTATGTGTAAATTCAGCGAATTTGACAAAGCACAAACTGTAGCATGACCGAAGAACCCCAATAAAAGCACTATCCGCTATGCTTCATATTTCTCCAATACACCTCCAGTCTAAATGAATAGTTCTGAAGGCAGCAATCAGAATTAATGCTGAATAGAATTAGTGCATCCTACCAGAGAACACGTCTATGAGTCAGTGCGGTAAAAAACACAAATACACCTGTGGTATCCTCAATGGATCGAAATATAAATCTAAATCGCACATTATAAACGTCAGTAAATATTCGAAATCTGTCAAATTTCCCCATAGGAAACTAGACCACTGCAGTGTATTGATATCCGAAATCTTCTTCCGTTATCTATCCAATGAGTTAATGATATTGGAAAGCATAATAGGATCAAAATCTGTTGGATCACAGAACATAGGGACTTCCAAGCTAAGCGTAAAGCAAATATACTGGCTAGAGGAGGAACAAAGCTGGATTAACTTGGTCTGTCCAAGTTCTAAGGAATTCAACTCTGCACGTTCAAACAGCAAAAAGAATATAGGGCCCTAGGACAGGCTTGCTACTTCCTCTCAAAGAAGTAAGATCTTCCTGCAGTACGAAAGAAATACTTTGAAAAACATTACTGCATTGCCGATGTCCAAGCTACCCGAGGGACCATTCAGACCACAACAATTTGTCCAGTTTATTTGGACTTTGAAGAAGATTTCCACACCACACATATTCTCTGCCGGTGTGCATATTTATCTGAAATAAAATACACTGATATTAAACAAATTGGCTCTCACAAACCTCACTGACCTATCCGAGGCACAAATTAAACATATTATAAGGTTCAGGAAAGTAACACTAAGTTTCTCACTTACAACACATCAACAAAGCAAAATTGCTAGTTGCACCGACTATATTTGTAAGGCTTCATAATGGACCCAATCGCTGATCTAAGTGTCATTAGTTAAAGTTGAAGGGCTGGTATTCCTCATAATGTGAAAATCTACAATAATTTGTCTTTCGTACGCTTTTTTAAAATTTGTTTTATTGTATAAACGCGAATGCGCATGATGGAGCAGTGAAACTCACGTATGTCAATTCAGATTACTTTGAGGAACACATGTAACATTAGCAAACAGATTTCAGTAATACATTTCGAAAAGGCGAATGGTTGAATTGGACTACTAAAAATTTCAAAACATAATAATTATTAATGAAATAACGATTTTTCTTATTTTCAAACAATTAAAACCACTTAAAAAAATGAAGAAAATTAATCATATCTTGGATAATGAAAAGAACCACCATAAATAACTAAGTGCCAGTTGTAATAACTATAACCGAATAGAATTTTGATTCCAAAAATTTAAAAGTATGGCAAATACCACACGAGGCTTCATTTAAAATTGTTCGGGTGACTTGCANGACTAGTTAATTCTAATATATCTACTTAACTTAAAACTCCACCAGCANTATATCTACTGAACTTAAAACTCCACCAGTATAGGGCATATAGAATTTTTTTTCAAGCATCATCGGAGTGTAGAAAGATGATTTATTTAGATGTATCAAATATTATTATAAAGCAATTGCAGATATCTAATTCTGTTATTTATTAAAATTCACAAAACTTCTTATTGAATATTTAATATTCTTTTGGTAA
>JXPQ01004629.1:11310-21721 GCA_001014675.1 Ephydra gracilis
GCAGTAAAAGTCAAAAAAAAAAAGAGTACTACGAATATCGACTTTAAGAGCATTACACAAATTATGATATATCTCGATTCTAAAGATTAAATAAAGAAATTATCGAAACTGCATATGTTTTTATGTTTCTTAAATATTAGCACACACCCAACTCGAGCTGGTCTGACGAAAATGAACAGAAAATAAAAAATTATTTCATGCAGAAAAGCGGCAGAAGTTTATTACTACGTTCTTTCAAATGAAATCAGTAATTTTGAAGTACAACAATAGATTTATATTTGATTTGATTGGGAAAAAGAGTGCGTTTTAAAGTAGTCCACCCAGCAGAAGAGTATTTATTTCACGTCTTTGTTACAGTTAAAGCTACATTCTTAGTAGAGAACCATGTAAGCAATATTNTAGCAGAAGAGTAATTATTTCACGTCTTTGTTAGAGTTAAAGCTGCATTCTTAGTAGAGAACCATGTAAGCAATATTAATTATAATATACTGAAAAAAAATCCAAAAAAGAGTACTATAAATATCGACTTTATAAGCACTTTTTTATAAATTATAGTATATCTCGATTCTTTAAAAATAAAAAATTAAAAATCAAATAAATCGAAACTGCATAGGTTTTTATGTTTCAACAATATTTGCACGAATCCATCTGGGGCTGGTCTCACAAAAACGAACATGATATTTAAATAAAAAAGGCGTTGGCCGTCTACGTTATGCTATGTTCGATGCAATCGTTAACATATTGCTCATCTTACTGTCATTTCAATAATATGCTAATGCAAAAAGTCAATAATGTTGTCTTCAAACACTTTTCTTACCACGCAAGTTATTGGGCTGCCAGATGGCTATAAATCAATGTTGCATGCGAAAGTTATATTAACAAACAATACTCAAAAATAAGCATTAAGTGCGGCTAAAAAAGAACAAACAATTAATAAGGAACCTTCACTTTCGGGACCTGCTTAGTTTTAAAAAAGCGTATGTAGAAGCAGATTGCCGCTGCAAGCTATGACTCAACGTTAAATTTTTCAGCGAAGTTTAGTCAGAGCGAACAAAAAAAAAAACGAATTGCCTTTTCATCGTGTATCCTACACATTTTAGCAATAAAATGATGCTCAATTTAGATGTTTTTGCGTGATATTCTGAGTGCCACCGAACTAAGTAGTGTGTTGGTTTGAGTGAAATATTAAATTGCTCTTTTTATTACAGACAAGTATTTGATTGTGATTTGTACAACGATTAGGGTTTAGAAATGAAAGTAACTGAAAATTTTAAAATGTTGCTTATTTACCTCGTTTCTCCTTTATATGGAAATCATATTGGCAATTATTGCTGGCAAAATTAATTGATGCCATTGTCGATTTTAATTCTTCGTAATCCTTGTTTTCGGTCGTTGTTGCGCTAGGTGTTGCTGTTGTTGTTGCGGCTGCTGATGACGTTTTTTGTGTTACGATGCGAGTGTGTTTGGTGCTGTCCGCGCTGGTATCGTAAAATTTGTGCATACAATCGCTGTTGGCAGTAATCGACGAATCACTAGTATCGGACGGTAAAGGAACTATCTTGATCGATTTAGCAGCTACACCTTCAGTTTCGGAGTCATCCGTTATTTCGCTTGCGAGCGATGTTAAATCAGTTTTTTTCGTATCTGCTCCGAAAAGATTTCTTTTCACCGTTTTCACTAAAACAGCTTCCGAAGCTGTTGGTATTTCACCTGGTATTGAAGTGTCCGCCACAAGACTGTCCAAATATCGTTTCCTGCTTGAGCTGATATCCGTTGAACTGCTTTGCGTTGTTAACGATGACGTCATTGTTTCTTTTCCAATAGATTTTGTAACTTGCCATGGCAATTCGTATTGTTCTGTTTCCAACGCAATTTCATGTGCTGACTTGTTTGCAGCTAAATGTTCAGCATTTTTTAAAATGCTTGTTGTTTTGTGTTGCTCCTGGTTATTGTTTGCCTTGTTGCCCACAGCAATGTCAATGCTAGATGGGCTAACTGCCATGGCAACATTTTTTAAACAATCAACTCGTTCAGTTTGCGTTGGTTGCTTTAGTTTTATCAGGATCTTGTCGCCGCCAGCAGTTAAATCGACACTCTGCTCTGAATTTGATGGCAATACAACGCATTGATTCGAGTGCATGGATATTAAATGCTGTTCGCTGCTCGTGGGCGATGGCGTCTGCTTGCAATATATCACATTGCTCTGTTTTGTTGTCGTTTTAATTGTAGTACGAGTATGACTTCCGTCTGAAGATTGCACATCAAAAACCGAGCCTTCATACAGTTGACTAGGTTTATGTGTTTGTGTTGCAGGTAATTTTATATTCAAATGATACTTTTCGTTTTTATCTTCGAATAGTTTTGTATCATGAATATGGAATGATTTTGACTGTGGCGTCACATGACAATCGACTTCATCTTGCAACTTTCTATGCAAAGTGTACGAATGTGTTGTTTCACTAGAACTTGATGCAGATTCGCTTGTCTGTGTTTTGATAAAGGAACTAATCACGGCGGTATGTTTTGTTACAAAAGTACGTTCACTTTTTTCTTCATAGCCAGCTATTAACTCGCGTATGGATGGTTTCGGTGAAAAACAGTTATCATCATCATCGTTTGACACAGTAAAGGTATTTTCAACCCTATTCTTTTGCGCACTGTCAACGCCTGCTCGCACTTTGACAGCAGCTCCGTGCGAATCAGCTGGGAATGTAGTAATTTTTGTTGTTGTTTTCACATGCTTTGTAACAGTTGTAGTATTTATATCGTCGTCATCAGCATTCTCGGCTAACGTTTCTCCTGGCGTATTGGGCGTATTGGGCGTATTGGGAGTATTGGGCGACCCCGTGCCCATGCCTTTTCTTTGATTCACATCCATATTGTATGAGTTGTCTTTCAAATTTTATTGGGGTTTCACTAGGTTCATTTGAATGAAACACCAACATTGAGGCGTTTTCAAAAGCGCACTGTTTTTGCTGCTTGTACAATAACAAAGTAAATTGATTTTTCTCACGAAGGCACTACACAATTCCAACGGGCAGCACACAAACACACATAGCTACACAAAAAAATTACACCAATTGCACAGCCTAACAAGTTTATGCGAAATATTTAACAAACATTTCATTAAATTCGGGCAATTAGTTGTAAAAAATATATAATCAAAATGTATTTTTTAGCTTTTTGTTTGTGTACTTTTCAATATGTTAACAAAATATATATATTTTTGTGAAAATTTTCTTTATTATTGAAATTGACGCAGTTGTCGTTCAATATTGTTTGCAGCAATTTCGCATCGATATTGAAGTTGCTGTCTATATTGTATATAAAACAATTTGTTTACTATGTTGACAAGAAATAAAAAAAATAAAGTTATGTCAAATTCATTATTTTTTAGTACAACAATTACTCAAATTTATTCTATTTCCATACACTTTAATTGAAACAAATTCCATTGAAGGCAAACAAATGCGTTGTTGTGCCGTTACAACCAACACAACACAATCCGAACAACACTTCTTTTCGTTCAGCTAGTTTGAAAAGCCGGTTTATGACTAGATGTGAATTATTTCATTCTATCGTTTGGAATATTTGCCAGTTTCAGCAGCGTGCAATGCTGCTCTCAAACTAAGGTGAACTACTCTCATAAGCTTAATACCTGAGAGCAAAGCTCTACAGCAATTCAACACGATTCATTGATTAGACTAAATATTGTTTGTTGTGTTTCGAATTGAGAGCAGTCGGTGTTAGGGTTTGTAAATTCTAATCAGAGCTGCCAGTTTGTGAGCAATTTCTCAGAGTACAGACAATTTTAAAATCTACAAGTGCCAAGTGCAGAATTTCACTGAAAGCAAACCCTCAAAGAAAAAAATTTAAAAATTTAAAAAAAAAAAAATTTTTTNTCAAAGAAAAAAATTTAAAAATTTAAAAAAAAAAATTTTTTTAAATAGCTTCTGTTGATACATAAAATGAACTTTAACAATGTTTATTAAAATTTTATTAAGGAGAATCGTTCTTTCTATTAGCGTTCATCTATGTTTATCTTCCTTTGCTTCTATATGAACTAGTCGCTCGGTTCTGAAAATATTGGTACGATGACATATTTGTATATGGAGAGTTTGGAAATTGAATCCACACTGGGCCGATTTGAGATAAAACCGCCATAAAAACGTTCAACCAAGCTTCAAGTTGTTACACGACAAACTAACTTATTGCTTGAGGATATATCATTGACAATTCTTATTAATCGATAATCTTTTTGCAGAAGAATTTATACCAAGAGACTAGGATCTGTTGGTTTTAAGATCTAGTATTTCTCTTTTAATGCTCAGTTCTTGCTCATATTTATAAAATAATAAAGACAAATTTGTGATGGCCTTGCAAATCCAAATCCGATACTGCGCATGGCTTTTCCTCTAGATTGGTGAGATTGAAAGACAGCGATTTCCGCAAGAGCAGTTGAAATGTAATCTTCAATCATTAGTAAGACATTGCTTTGGTATTTTAAAATATAGGGAAAATCGGTGAGTAGCTTTGGGTAGTTCCCACAGATTTCTTAGAAGCCGAATTCATAAAAATTCGATTTAAACATGTACTGTCTATTGCAAGTATTTTCAATTATATATGTTGGCATTAGTAAGTCCCTTGACTTGGGATTAGGCAATACAATAAAATTTTATCATTTCCCTTAGCTTCAACAGATGTGTCGCTTTTCTGAGCTTACACTCATGCTTCTCATTGTAAACGATTAAAATTTATTAATTTGGGTTAACTCTATTTTTGACATGACATTGCATAAATATAAGCAAAATGAAACCGAAATTTCAGATACCTCTTGTCGACCCTTTAATCTTGAATAAATAAATTTTATGGCATGACAAAAAAGAAAGAATTCAAAAAATTAGCAAGAATTTGATTTGAACACATTGAAAATGTTTACTACGGTGGCAAGATGGCGAAATATTGATTATATTCATAGATCATAGATCATTTACTCTAAGTTAAATAAAATTTGATGCGCGGAACTGTATAGGAAAGGTGGCATTTTTACAAACATGCTTGTCATTGTTTTTGAAATCATATTATATTGAAATTTCATACCCCGGTGGCTAAACATTGGGATATGGTTATATAGGTTCATTTGCATTCCATTGACACTTTCCACAAAGTTTAATAAATTTTTTTTTTGACTGAAGTGCATGGGGAAAGTGGACTGTTGTATCAACATCAGCACTAACTGTAACCGTGAGCTCAATGAAAAATCCATTACTTCAAATAAATAGTTTTACTGAAATCACTTTAATGCGTTTTCTTGTCGCTTTTACGATTTTCATCCACTNTATCCACTAGCCAGGTTATAGGTCAAACACATAAAATTACATTTGAAGTACACTTATACATATATTTGCATAAAACCTGCGATTTCTAGTGCATCAGAAGTCAGTTACGGAGCCTANCATCCACTAACCAGGTTATAGGTCAAACACATAAACACAAACCTGAGATTTCTAGTGCAATAATATCATGCTAACAAGTCAGTTACGGAGCCTACTTGGTCTGCCAAAAAAGTCTCTTAAGCACGCATTGTAGTGCAGTCTCGTCTATCATACTAAATGCTTAAAATTCCTTGATAACTATTTAATCATAATTATAAAAAATAAGCAATAACAGTTAAATTCAAAATAAATACCTTCTTTTATAGATAACAAAGCTTATTTAAAATTTAACCAAATTTTTGGCTGTTATATGTATACGTAACCCAGCTAAAAGTAATTTCTAATGAAATTTACTATCTTAACTTGCTCGCCTACGAAAACAAAAAAGAAACATGGAAATTATTTGATAAAGGAATTCCAAAATTATCTGCAGATTAATTAAAGTAGAAAACGTACAAAATTCAAATATACCATACAAAATTAACAGCAATAAAAAATTTTATGTTTTATTAGCCTAATTTATTACATACATATTATTGCAATTATTATGTTTATGAGTTAAATTTCCATGGGTAAACATCACTCTATTGTAATGACTCATAGCGATAGCTCGATTGTTTTTCTCTTTATCCGTTTAATTAAAAAGAAATCAGCAAAACCAAGATAGTTTTCACCGATGAAAAAATACAAATCGGCTATTCATCGGACAGAAAGATGAGCATTACGTATAATCGATTTCTTTCCAATTTTATTAACTAAAATTCAACTTATTTACTTTTCCTTGCTTTGACTTTTGAATTTGGACTGGAGGTCATCAAAATATTGATTGGGTTGGTTTCATTTTTTGGTAAAAACAACTGATAACTGTAAAATACGCTGCATTAAACAGAGGGTTGGGTCTATGAGGAGCAACGCGAATGGTAGAGCGATAACATCTTTTTCAAGATGGTTGGATTTTAAAATTAATATCGAAATATTAGCCTAAAAAAAGAAAACATATAAACATGGCCTGAACATGGTTTTCGTAAATTCTGAGAATTTTCATTAAAGGAAAGCATACTAAGTACAGATAGATTTTTTCAATTAATGAACTTGAACCCACTTCTTATAAATACATCCAAAATATACTGTCGCATATAATTATTTATATGTATTAAATACTTTGCAGAAATCCGTGCTATTCGCACGGTCCGCTTATGACCGATGGGAATTTCTAATAATTTTTATGAACAGTTTTTTAACCATAATGAACAGGAGCAATCGTGTCTGGTTAATACTATCTCGAGAAAAAATCCAAAATTTGCAAACAAAATGATTTTTAAAAAGTATTTAGTACAATTCATTTCGAATATTTAAATTTTTTTTCTTAACATTGGAAAAGAGTGAGTATTTTTAAATAATATTTTTTATAAATGAATGTTGGAAGCTTTAAAAAAATGCATATTCAGAATCGTAAGAAGTAAGAATTGTTGTAACGAAGAAGGCTAATTGTTTTGTATCTAATTTAAAAAGGCCCACATCTTCGATTTATTGCCAATAGAAAAGTTCCTTTGCTGTGTCCAAAGAGCTGTGACACAACACTGAACTTTGCCAGAAAATATTGCAAGTCGTCTAATACAGATGTAGATAGTAGATAACGATGGTCCAAAAAATTTCATATTCGTCACGCGCGTACTCATTTTATTGACGACGTGTTTAATAATAGCAAACGATGCAAAATAACATGTCAAAAGAAATTTATTTGCTTAAGCGACACTTGTTTGAATGATATGACAAGACGTCCGTCCAAGTGAAAATCGGTTCGATTGTCGTTGCGCACTGCTAAGAATAAATAATTTTCAACATTCCAACAGCTAATTTAATTCTGTTTTTCTACTTAACCAGTGAAAATTAATGTCCTTGTGGCGAGCATTCGACTGAAAATCGACAATACTAAGAGATAGTTCTGGGAGTTTGCGATAGATTGACTGTTCAGGGCATTATTGTTTGCATTACCAAATACTCATTGAATTGTAGAAAATATAGTATCACTTCCTTAGCGCATTAAAATTACATTTTTCACATCGAACATTTATTTCATCAGACGGCTGGCAACATTATGTCATTGCTATTTGCTTTAAGTGTTTAATGAGGTCAATTTTTATTTTTACCAAAACCACGACAGAAAGCAATATTTTCAAGGTCTATTTTCTAATTTCATATTTTTATTTAATTTCTTTTGATTTTTTCTTTTTTGCATTAAAATTCGTGCGCCTTTGAACTATTCCACATTATTTCAATGAGGATTTTATTTTCAATGCTCTTACGGTTATTTATATTTAAAGAAAATAATAATGAACATTGTCCTCATGGTTTGGCAATTTCAGTTCTTAAAAAGAAACTAATTGAATGACAGTTTGTTCAAAATTATTTTTGTATTTTCATGGCTACAAAATTACCCTATTCAAAAAACATTCATTTTCATTAAGCCTCGGTCTTAATCGGTTGCATTAAGACAACAAAATCAATGAAAAGTCAAAATATGTTAAACGTTATAAGTATTTTAATCGCTTCTATATAAATGATATGCACAACATTAAAAAAATTAACTCAAAAGAATCAGATTGCTTGAGTAAGCACGGATAATAAAAATTGTGATCAAGTTTTACATGATTTTAGAAAATTGAGATAATAACGATGCTTGTGTCGTTGAATTTTAAAAAGACAGTTCTTCGCCCATTACATAAATTAACACACACAAAAGCACTCAATAGTCATACCACCATTGCCAATAATACAGTAAAGGTAAATAAATATCTAGACCATAATGACCATGGAAAGAAATTACACAACTATCGCCAGTAAAATATTTCTTTAAAGGAACGTTTCACAGATTACTTGATATATTAATTTTTCGATATTTTGAAAATGTACAGAGTTTAAAAATTGAGGTGGTTTTGTACAATTAAAAAATGTCTATTAAATGAAAATGTAACGTACGACTAATGGAAATAATGCAAATTAATATAAAAACCGTGGACTAAATCACACTGAAAAGTCAAATATTCGTCGAGCATTAAAACTAAAACAAAAAAAAAAACAAACAAACAAACAAACGACAAGGTATTGAACATACTGCGAATACTAGCCATAGGGCTTACAAATAATCAAACACCATAATATCACTACTGTACAAGGGTCTGTCCCCAAAGGGATTGGGCTCCCAGCACATATATTCATATTTGCCAATAATACAGAGAAAATATGCAATTTCAGTAATGCCCATCATTGTCATATTTGGAAAACAGCCCTTACAAACACTGAAAAATACTAATATTTCAAAACAATTTAACATAAATATTCTTAATTATGGTTTCAAGCTCTTTTTCCACTTAGAGCATTGTAGATTTGATGTTTTTTAGGAAACTGTCCTTCAATATCAATACTTAAACATTATAAAAACAAAGAAGATATAGCTAGAGGAATATGGTGGTATATTGTATCAAAACTTGTTGACAAGTGCAAAACTCAAATGGTTCAGAAATTGGTTTTCCGCACTATCAACGGCATAATACTGCTGCAGATACGCAGAATTGGGTACCGCAGAAAGGTCTATTATATGCAATTTGAAGGAGTTGAATAATATCACCACAATAAAAAATATGAATTGTTACCCAAAAAATTGAATGGAAATGACATCATTTTTCACAATGAATAATTAACCCAAATTCTAGAGTTATTCTACATTTGAATGGCAAATTTTTACTTTCCAATTTATTGTAAGAGTTTTTAAGGTGATACTCTTGAAATATAAAATCTCATATTTGTAGTAAAGAGACGAAGTCATTGTGCTCAGACACAATATTTATGTAAATATTTGAGAACAAAGTTTGAACTGCATTCCGATTCCGACTAATATTTTAGGCATTTCCAATACAGCTATGTGATTTAAATGAAAGGTTTTACGACATATTAACTAAAAATATAGTTCCTAAAATGTAATTAATTTCAATTATTTTATTAAATTAATTACTAACATGATATGGATATAATTCCATTTCTGTGCATAAAATGGGCGAAATCCGATAAAATTTATAAGTACTTCCTTGGTGAAAACATCAAGTTTTATGCCAGAAAAGGTATAAAACTGGGGCTAATGCCACTAATCGAATTTAATAATCCATTTTTGATTGGTTGATAAGCGTGATTTGATGATATTTAGAATTTTCCCTGAGAATAAATATTAGGTAAAAACTGATGGTTTTTGCGTGATTGGGTGATATTCAGAAATTTCCCACAAAACAACTATTAGGTAAAAATTTTTACCATATTACTCATAGAAATCAATATGCTTCAAAGAAATTTTGAATTCAAGCTGATACAGNCTGTTACCAATCATTAGAGTGAATTCAGGGGCATCCTCAAAACACCAGTTTCATAAAACAAAAGTGATTTAGACAGATTACCCTACCAAAACTAACAAACATCGATAATAATTTTTTAATCGATGATGATAAGAAGCCAAATAAAAAAGTCATTAAAAATTGGAAAAATTGGAGTGTAACATATTGAGTCTAATAGTTCCAAGAATATGAGATATTCCGGGACGTGTAGCACTAAGTCGAAATGCGTTCTTTCTCTTATATTCTAAATATAATCCAAGAGGAGGTACTAAAAAATTCTATCAAAATTATATATTAGAAATTAAATTATTTTGATAAAATTTTTTATAATTTAAAGTACGTATGAAAATAATATATTTCCATGCTGCATTTATGTTNAAGTGTTCAAGCGTCTCGAAAAAATATAATATGAAAATTTAAGAAAATATTATTGAAACCAGAACCAGCAAGCACTTACCCTGCAGTTGTAATATAGTCATTTGATACTCGGCCAGCTTTTCGTCTACGTAATCCTGTGATTGATTTGCTATAATTTCAGCAGTTGACGGTCCGAATTCTTCCTCATCATCATAAATGACGTATGATTTGGGTTGT
>JXPQ01004629.1:37402-49621 GCA_001014675.1 Ephydra gracilis
ATAAGTTCCATTTGTGTGTATTCCAAGGTGAAGCTCAACTTATTATTCCCTAACGTAAGAATTATTGATAAATTAAAAAATTTACACTTGGTATAGGATTTTATCAACGATTTTCATCAACCTCATTCAAGACTTATGTTTTGCAATTCATCAACCTGAAGATGCAAGTAGGTTTTTTCTATACAAAAAATAATAATAAAATAGATCTGGGAATTCTTAACTTTCCAATACCATACCGCTTGCTCCATTAAGTATTGGAAAAGTCTGCAACAACCAATATAGTCGATTTATCTAAATTGAGAAATAATTTACTACAAAGATTAAGTTTCAGCAATTACTACTACTACTCCAAGAATTGAGCCTTGCTTCACTTGGTCATGTTTCGAAGCAACAATTCGAATGCGATTTCCTAGTAAGTATAAGAATTAGCTGCCTTGTCTATAGGTTGGTTGCTGTTGATGAACGACGAATGCCCGAAAGCTGATTTAAAAATCTTTGTTTACGACTTCAATGCCAAAGTAGGCAGGGAAGATATCTATGGTCCTACGATTCGGAAATTTTATCTACACTAAAAAAGTTATAACGGCCTTAGACAGGTTTCTTTTGCCGGAGCGTAAAACATGGTCATCCTTAGAAGCAGATTCCAGCGCCTCGACGTACCTAAGGCAACAAGTATTTTAGATGTGCGTTCATTAACCTCGACTTGGACTATGTTCTTGGGAAGACGGTACTCAACCACGCTCAACCTAAATTCGCCGCCTAGTTGTTTCCATCACAAGACACTGTACTGGGGTTTTCTAAACGCCTTAATGAAGTCCTCCAGCACCCGAAGTCAACGCTGCATTGTTTTCTGTAGAATAGCTCACATGCTAGGATGATGAACGTTGCGAAAGAGCAGTCGAAAACGCCGAATACGCCGCATACCACGTTCAGGTCTGCCGCAAGTAGTCTGTTTCCGTTAAAGCAATAGTTTATGAAAAGAGAGGACGAAGAAATCGAGATTCTTGGCAGCAGAATTGGTGTTCGAAAATTCTTTTAAAAGATGACGCCCATGAAGGTTTCAAGCCCGGAGTTTTACTTTGCAAAGATCAGAAAGATAATGTAGTCACGGAAGTCAAGAGCTCACTAATCTTATCGACGGCGCATTTTAAAAACACCTTGAATGACGCTGCCGCAAATAATTCCGACAAAGAGGTCTCAAACCGAACCGCAACAAACGCTCCCAATAATGCGCTAGTCCACCACTTGGCCTTTGTCAACCACTCAAGTATACCAATCCAAATGGATATGACGGTTTCCCTCCCAGAAGAACTATTCAAACTAATAATCAAGAAGTGTACCAATCTGGCCACAAGAAAGCATACCGAATGATTGGAGTCTTAGTGTTCTCAGTCCTGTATTGAAGAAAGATAACACAAATCAGGCAAATGATGATTTATGATGAAATTGAAATCTGTGCGGCTTCCGACTTAGAAACTCTACCATCGATCAAATTTTCATTCTGCCACAAATTTTGGAGAAAATCTAGGTAAGGCATTGTTTCACACCATATTTTTGTCGATTTTAAGACCGATTTTCACTCTGCAAACAGGAATCACCTATACTCGTAAGGATTTCCGAAATCATACTCGGAAACGACCAATGTGTCTTGAAGGTTGTTTGGTATGCAGTCATAATACAACTGATTACACTATACGTAAATTATTGGGCAGTTGATTTTATTTGATTTAAATATTTACTTGTAATTTGTCATGCAAGAAAATAATTAAAAACTTCGAAATAAATTTGTTTTCAAATTTAAATTTCCTATGTGAGTTCATTTTACTTTCATATTGTTTTTAAAAAAATTTTTGTTTGCACAAAAAGAAAATTGAGTTTACAAAATTTTTTGTTAGTAAAAAGCAAAAAATAAATTGATCACTTTTATGGATCGCACTTGGCAAAATTCAGCAACAAAGTCGGAGAGAGAATGCTTTGACGAGCATATGGATAAATTTTATACTGTATCAACAACTACTACAACAACGAGTTCTTGTTCATCTGGTGGTGATATATCGCTGCATATGAAATCAGTAAGTAGCAAGGAAATAGGGCACATGCGTGATAAAGACGAGTCGAAAAGCATCCAGAGTGGAGTTAGTCAAATGAGTATTTTGGATGTGGCACAGCGCAAAGCTTTCAAAGCGAACAAAGGCAATAAGCACAATTCGGTCCAATTGGATTCGAAACTGAAAATCGAACTAAGCAAATACAAAAATGAGCTTAAAGATTATAATAGCATTACAAAAGATTTAGAAGAGAAATACAAAAAGCTGAATGTGCAACTAAACGACATGCAAGAGAAGCATCAACGATTTGTGGCGGCCAGGAAACGAAATACGCCAAAATTGCCAAGGAATGTGGCTTCGTTTACGGGAACAACCAGCAGTAGCAATTGCAGTATTTCGACGTCCGAGTATGAACTTAAGGCAAAATCTACTCAAGTATTGCGCAAACGAACTGCCAGCAATAATAGCAAAGGTCATTTTGGCAAATCTGCTGATAATCTGAACATGTTGCCCTATTCCACATCGGAGGACTTAAGGAAGCGTGCCAAAAAGTTTTCACCTTGTGTCGAGCCATATACTGCTGCAGCAGCAGCACTCGCGCAAAAACGTTTCAAAATCGGAAAATTATTGGAAAACAAAGAGAACGTTATGCCCAAGGAGGGCAGACCTACCATTAACTGTGCATCAAGCATTCAAGAGTTGTGTAGTGTTGTCAACAACGTACTGCATAGTAATCAACAAAATTCTTACGTACAAAAGGATGCTGAGCTAAAGCAATTACAGGCAACCATCAATTTAATGCAAAGTGAACATGAGCAATTCAAGGCGGTGATACAACAGCAACAAAGTTGCCTGCAGGACTATCACACTCGCTGTGTCAAAGCCCAGCATATAATGCAAACACAGCAAACGGAAATTCAGAAATTAAATACGAACAATCAACAGTTGGAGACGGAAATAACGAACGGCATAGATCAGTTGCGCGCCAAGATCGATACAAAACTGAAGGACATTGCACAGTTGCCCCAAATGATGCGAGCGGAACAAATAAAGTATGAAAAAATCTATAAGGAGAACAGCGCACTGTCAGATAGGTTGCGGTCTTTACAGAGCGAAGCGCATGAATTGAAGCAGAAGATTGAAGAGTTGGGTCGTCGTAAAGTGGCAACTATAAATCGCTTAAAGAATGCCGAAAGAGATTTGAAAATATTCAAAAATTATAATACCGCATTGAAGCACGAGAAGCGTAAGCTTTGCGACGAAT
This sequence comes from Ephydra gracilis, assembly GCA_001014675.1. Lineage (NCBI taxonomy): Eukaryota > Metazoa > Arthropoda > Insecta > Diptera > Ephydridae > Ephydra > Ephydra gracilis. The sequence goes on from JXPQ01004629.1 coordinate 40,715, forward strand.
TGCAGAAAGTGAAAATGCAACTGGATAGCATGCAGAATTCGAGTAAACGGACATTGTGTAGGCAGCGTGAGCAAAGCGAGAAATTGCGACGTGACCTACAGAAGCGAGTATTTGAGTTGGAGTTGAAACTCAGCCGTAGCAAGAATTCAACTACAAGCCTGATTCAAGAGCGTGATAGTCTTATTGCTGAGTTACAAACTCAACTAAATACGCTGGTGCATAATTTTGAGGTATCACAAAAGCACATCCGAGTACTGCGACGTCATATATATGCAATGACTAGCGGCGGTGGTGGACCAGTCGTAGGTGGGAATAGTGTCGGTCCTACCGGCATTGGCGGAGTAGGCAATCAAAGCCCAGTTACGGTCACTGAAGGAAGGCGATTGACCAACGAGGTAAACTGACCTCGTTTTGAATTTTCATTTTCAAAGTTATTAAGAAATGGCTTACAAACAACATCAACAAAGGAATACTCTGTAACTGTGTTGCTGTGCATGTTGACAGTGAGTAGTAACTATCAACATGTACAACAATTCGCTTACAAATAAAGCATTCAGCTACAAATTGTTTGAGTTGTTTTTTTTTTTTTTTTCAAATTACTCTCCGTTTAATGGAATGTTTTTATTATTTTTTTATTTTTAGTTTGGCATGATAAGTATATATAAATAGTATATATATGCGTAAACATATGAATAAGTATTAGTTGTTTATTTTTTAATTGAAAAATATGCATTTTTGTGAATGGACATGTTTGTGGCTCTGTTAATTTATAAAAAGAATATATATTAACAAAAAAAAAAAGGAAAACTCGAATAAAAACTGTTTTAGGGACAATTAAAATATTCGAATTGCTTACAATGAAACACATTTTTATTCTTGATTTCCTTTTTTTTTTTCTTATATTTTCCAAAAGAAATTTGATGTCTTTAAAATAAATTGAATGTTTTCTATTTATTTCATTTATGCAAGAAATTCATTTAATTTTAATATTTTGTTGGTTTGTTTCGACAAATGAAATTTTTATTTTTCCTCAAACAGTAGAAGAGCTTTTTAAAGAGAGACATTGTGTAATAGAGAAAGGAAATCTATTTTAAGATTTATTTCCAATATGGCTAAAGAAGTAAGCGCTGAGTGGCACTACCATGGCGCATTTTGCATATTTCTCTACATGCACATAACATTGACAATGATTTTTGTACAGGAATCCAGAAGAAAAAGTTAAGTGGTACATTTTTTCATGAGTTATATACAATATCATAAAGATTTTTCGCTGGAACTATTAAAATAAACAACTAAAACCAAACAGATATATTCACCTGTTAGGTGGATTACGTGTTCTACTCGAAGCACATTTATTCTGAAGCTAAAAGTAAATGTTTACATTATTAAATTTAAATTAAACGTTTTTGCAATGTGATTGTTCATATTTGTATAAAACAAATATAAGAAAGGATAAATTATAAAAGAAAGGATTAGTTTTCCACAACGTTCACATCTTTGTCAATATTGTTTAAAGTTTAATTTTTTATAGATAAAAATTTTTCAATTTTTTATTTGAAATTGAATTTAGNATCCTTCAACATTTCGGTGCAATGACGAAAGTTTAATTTTTTATAGATAAAAATTTTTCAATTTTTTATTTGAAATTGAATTTAGCAACAAAAGTGTAAATATGAATAAATTTAAAGTAGGGGTTTTAAGAACGTACCAGTTATTGTAGCCGTACTGCAACTACAATCTTGATAAAGCCTAGAATTTAGGTTATTAAGTATTTGTTATTTGCACTGGATGACTATACAATTAGCAGTTTTGCGATATATAGTTTTCCCGGCTGCATACATCAAGTACATTCCAGATGCCCCGAAAATGATTACGTACATAATGTAATGAATTGTTTTCTGTAAAATTCAATGAAATAAATTTTTGTTATTTCCATGTCGGAAATGTTTTCATTGCGATCGTAATACACAAAAGTTAGGTGAGTAGTGGTTTTTCATTTTTCCATCGCTCTTACTGCGAAAAATTAAATGTAAACCAATAAATGAAAGCAAAATATAAATAAACATGAAAACCATTGAATTTTTTGTTTATTTGGTGTATTCTTAATGAGGTGCCGTTTTTAAATTTTGCTGAGAAATCAACGATCACAATGTGTTCACTCTCAGACATCACTCAGTTATTCAGAAAGGGTAAAAGCTGCAAGTAGCATGTCTCACTGAGTTAAAAATGTATTTTGTGCAAAATCGTATTGACATAATTAAAACTGTAATATATTTATTGTGCACACAGATATGTCTCAATAAATTTGCAGCGTGTGACACTTGTTGGAGCAGCAATGCATGTAATATACATGCTACTTACTATGCCAATGCAAAGGCTGACATTGAAATATCCAGAATACTGAATTGTAATGACACGAGCAATAGTGAAGAGATTACGCTGACAGGAACAATAGAATCGAATGATTTCATAAGCTCCAAAAATGTATCGCTAAATGGCTGCAAAGCGCCATTGAATGCGCCAACATATGGAATGGAATATTTAACAAATTGCGAAGAAGTAATTGCTGTGGTCGTTGAGCGTTTTCAAACGGATTTAATATTGCCATTGCATTGCTCTGCATCGGAACAGGAAATACATTTAAAAAATTTAAAATATCAATTTAATGATGTGCGTATTGTGACACGAAAAGCTTTTGAAAATCTCACAAATTTGGAGCAGTTATATTTCATATCAAATACCGTGCAGTACATCGAACCCGATGCGTTTGAGAATTTGCCAAGCCTGCGATTATTATACATAGAACATGAGCTCAACTTTTATTTAAAAACCATTCCACTATTGAAACACACAAATGTCGAGGAAATTCAATTTAACACACTTAAAGGTATAGAGGGTGAGTTTTTTCACCACCTCCCTGGTTCACTGAAGGCAATACATGTGTCGAATACGCCATTTGAGCTAAACAAAATTCAGTTAAAGAATGCATTTCAACTACAGCTTATCCGTATAAACAACTGTTCGCTCACATCTTTTGCACTAAATGATCGGTTCTCTAGTGTCCGGCAGGTTAATTTAAGTGGTAATCTGATTGAAAATTTGGAGCTCAAACCTGGATCTTTGGCTATAGAAATATTAGATTTGAGTCATAATTGTTTGAAAATGCTACCAACAGAGTGGACATTTACTTTGCCGAGTTTAAAGCAGCTGTTATTAAATAATAATCACTTGAAAACATTATCATTGGCTAGTTTATTAGCTGTAACCACAGTTAAAGATGTATTGATCGATCTCAGTGAAAATTATTTGAGTAGCATAGAAGATGTAACCAAACTAAGGGATTATTACGAGTTGCGTTTAAAAATCGATCATAATCCGTGGCACTGCAAGTGGCTCATTGAATTCACAGACAATCATCCTTATTTGCTGCATTTATTTCAATATGATAAATATATTTCACGAATTAATGTCAATGGCTTAGAGTGCATTGCCGATGTTCCACAGCCAACAGAAATAATAGGTATCGTTCCAGAGCCGGTTACACACTTTCTCAATAAGGATACAAATTTCAGTTCACCGCGCACGTCCCATTATATTATAGGCGGTCCGTGGGAGGTTAAGCGAAACCAACGTGCCGAAGCCTTGATTATTGTATTTATGCTACCACTAGGAATATCATTTCTATTCCTTTTACTTTACTTATGGATACATTGTCACAAGATATTCAGCTTGTCATATTACCAATCGATTCCGAAACATGAGAACATTACTGTCGAAGAAAATGCCTCGGCATTTAATCCATTGCCTAATGATGGAGAACCTACAGCTGATGGTTATGAAGTACCATTAAGTATAGAGATGCCAAAATATCTGGCCACAGAAAGTAATCCAAAACACAATGGAACATATGAATTATCAACGCACGATGCGGCAAAAAAGATTTACGAGGAAATTTACGATGTTGAGCAAAGTAAAAACTGTGCTGGTGTATCAACAACACTTTACGAGCAATTGCCAAATAATTAGTACTTCAAGAATTACATTTCCATTTCCTTTCGTGATTTATAAGTTTGTCAATTAAAATTTTATTTTAAATGTGACTCCACTATAATAAATTATATTCATAACATTGAGTTTGATTTTTTTCTTGTAAATAAAACTTTATTGTATTCGCTATTCATGCGTGCTATGTGAACATTTCTTACTCGAAAAAAAAGTTGTATTTTAGGTAGGAGTAGATTTTTGATTTGCTTTTTTAGATTTGATTACCACACGCCTTACTACTATTTGTGGTTTACTCGATTGCTTTTGATATTTATTGTCTTCACTTGTGATGCTGCTGACTGGCGAATAATTATTGTGGCTGGGACTCAGTTTGTAAAACGTTGGTGCTGCATCAGTGAATTTTACTTGTTTGTTATTACATCGCTCGAGCAAATTGTGTGTTTTAGTTAGAATAGATGGTTTGAGTAGACTGCTCTCCTTATTCAAAGAACTAACTTGTACATCCGTACACTTTTTTACATCAATATTTTTCAAATCATTTTCGCAAAGTTCTGATGCATTTAAGTTTTCCTTGTTTTCTTCTACTTCTCCTTCTAGTTCACTGTTAAAAGGTGTCTGCGTTATGTCACTCTCAATTGTTTGGCACTTCTTAGAAAATATATTCAATTCAATATAAAACAAATTGTGAAAAATTTTATATTTACCATTGCTAACATACTCTCCGTAGTTTGTTCGTCTTTTTGATATTGCTTTTGAATTGCGGAGATTGCTTTATTGATCTCAGTATTTTGTGAATTTTCATTTAAGTCATAAGTGGCTGCATTAATGGTATGCTTTCTTAACAGCTCGATGTGGGCATCTGTTATATGAAAATTATTGTCCTTATATGAATTATAGCTGATACGATGCTCATCTAAAATGTTCTCACGATCCACCAAAATGCAACGAACTTTCAGTGTCTCAAATCGCCAGCTAAAAATGAATATGCTATTCAATTAAATGATTGAACGAATGCCTAATGCTCCGCTACATAGTAACGGTAAAACTTTTAACTATTAGTTCTTTATACATATTTACCGCGCCATCTCCTGTTTGGTATTACGCAACTGCTCTTCGAGGCTAGCTCGTTGAATTCGCAGACTATGCAATTGTTTCTTCAAATCATCGGTTTCTTGCCTAAAAATATTAAATAACAAGTAAGATTTCTTCTTCAAATCTTCGGTTTCTTGCTTAAAGATATTAAATAACAAGAAAGATGTAATATTCGCTCACAACCTACTATGTAATACTCATAAGTTTATCATCATCATCATTTAGATACCAGTACCACCCCAGCTTCTTTTAGAATTCTTAATTACATAATATAAATAAGTTAATTTTTGGAATATTTTTAAATGACTTTGTCCAGTGCGAACTATTACATAAAACCAAAAGAAGAATTACCAAAATAATAAAAATTTAAAAATTTATGTTACCAATTTTTTTAAACCAGAACTAGAGGTTACCGCAAATATTGTACCCCAATTGTATATTTTGAACTGCATTTATTACAATTCATTTTTGAAACTGAATTTGAAATGCTTATGATTTTCGCGTTTTCGAGCCTAAGGTGATACTGAAGCTACTCCTGAAGTGTATGACCGATTCTGTCCATGTTTGGAGAGGTAATTAGATTGGGAATAGAATGTTTTGAGGGTCCAAAGAAAACGCTTTTATCTCCACTCCAGTGGATGCAAGAGTTTATTGGAGAGTACATGAAATTATAGAACGATTTTGCTGGAATTACCGCATATAAAAGCAATACCGAAAAACACCTAAATCCCATAAATAAATAATAGCCACAATAAAATGACTGATGGGCATAAAAAGCATTTAAAATATTTGCTAGCAAAAATGATTGACTGAATAGTACGCACCTGCAGAAGTTTAGCATCGATTCCAACCACGAAACTGATTTGTCACCAGCAACATTTTTTAGTCGCTCCTGTGTCAGAGTCAGTTGCTTCTCAAGATTCTCGTTCTGATTCAGTAAATACTGTATGCGTTCTTTGAGTTTGTCTAAATAATCACAATTAAATTGGCATATTTACTCTTTAATCATAATATCATTTTCTAACCTTGGTATGTTTTATCAGCGGAATAAAATATTTTACTACATGTCTGCAGTTCGGTATGCATAGCAATATTTTCTCTTTTTAGGCGTCGTATTTCATACTCACATTCTGTATATGCTTTTTTCATTTGTAGGTAGTTTTTCTTTTGGGCTGTAAGTAATTGTTTCATTGCCTGTCTCTGATCGTCAACCTCCGCAAACAGGGAATTGCCTTTTTGCTCTTTAAGATAAGAGTGTTAAAAGTGCTGCTAGCAGAAACGTCTTAAAGCTAGTTATTAAAATGATTTTTACCATTATTTTGTGGAGTTATGGTTAAAATGGCAATTTGCGAATTGGCTTCGAGTAGTTGTTCCTGCACACTTTCTAAAATCTGTAGTTTCTCCTCAATTTCTTCTTTTTTTGATTTCAAATTTTCTTCCAAACAATTCACTTGATCCAAAAGTAATTCAATTTTTTTCTAGAATGATAATTATGAAATGAAATAATCCGTTTATACTACAAACGTTTTACTAGACCTCCTGTGCAGCCATAGCAAGCGTTTGCTGTAACTCATTTGATTGCACTTCTTCCAACTTCTGTAACAATTCCATATTTTCATTTTCAAGTAAGGCTATACGCTTTTGGTAATCGTCTATGATGTTTTCCAAATTTGATGAATGTTCACTGCTGCTATTTTTTTCCTCTAGTCTTTGTTTCAGTTCTTGGTATTCTGTGTGTTGCTTAGAAAATTCTTGTTGCAAATTTTCGTAATTTAGATTTATTGCATTATACTTCTTTCGTAGTTCGTCATGGTCAGTTCTTAATTTTATTTCGGCTCTGGTAAGTTCCTTACTTGTTATATTTGCATTTAGTTGTTCTATTTCTTGCATTAAATAGGCTTGGGTAGCATTTGCTGTGTCCAATTGCCGCTTCAGTTCATAGATACGTTGTGCATCATTTTCAGCCGATTGCTTAAAATCACGATTTCTTTCAAATTGCACTTTCAACTCCTCCATTAGATCCTCACGCGATAGGGAGTTTATATCAAGTATTTCATTCATGATTTTCGACAAATGTATCTAAGACGTTTTTATATTTCCTTGTTATATATGGTGCTGGGTATTTCTTTTAACTCTTATGCTNCCATGATTTTCGACAAATGTATCTAAGACGTGTTTATATTTCCTTGTTATATGTGGTGCTGGGTATTTCTTTTAACTCTTATGCTATGCAGTTACCATTAAATATTATGGAACTGACATTATTTAATTAGAATATTTGCAAGTAATTCAATATTTTGGCTGTTTATATGAGAAGTCTAGCAAGATACTTCTAATTGCCTAAAATTTAAATTGTTTATTTGAACAGTTTCGCTTTACAGCTTATCGATTGTATTATTCCAGTTTGTGCTGTCATTCTTCTTCTTTCTCACAGTAACGCATACAACACTTAGCAAAGTATTTTACACTGAAAAACTGCACTGCCGACAACCGAAACGTTTTTTATATTAAACTATTAAATTTCAATCTATCTACAGGTAGTTGTTATAAATTAAATCCACTTAATTAAATATATAGTCATAAATATCATCTACTACTGTGTGGTTCGCGATGAATGCATATTAGTTGAAATGAAATAAGTACGAGAGCACTGCACTGTCACCTACAAAGAAGTACGCGATAATTGGGTATTTTAAAATACACTTTAAAAACAGGTTGAAATATTGGAACAATTCTTTGAATAGACAAAGAATTATTATGCTTGTATATGAGATCACCAGTTCAAACAAACCATTTTTTATTTTTCCAGGGCATTATTAAATTTGTTAGCAAACCACAAATTATCAAACGTTATTCTTTGTATGATTTATATACAAAAATAAAAGCATGTACGCTTTGATGATGTGGACTTTATATTAAATATGTAATTGCATAGTAAAGTCTCAAATAAAAATACCAAAAAAGATAGCTGGATTGAATGATGTCATTTCAGAATTGTAGAGAACTGGTGTAAGGTGAATTGCTTGCATGATCTCAAAAAATATCGTTCAACACAGCTGATACCATATAACGCTTCCACTAACGAGGTATGACCTTCTTCACCGTTGGTCACTATATGAGAGACTGAAGCAAAATAGCAAAGATTTAACGGCTTCCAACCTGAGAAACCTATCATTGACTAGATCGTCACAACGGTTTCACCCGACCCGGAACAAATCACATACGTTTATTTTCTTTGTCACGTTTTGGCATTTGACTGTCCGAATTGCAAGCAATCAAGCCAGCATGTAGGAGTTTGATGTATTGAAACATTGATAAGACGTTTACGAAATGATTCTTGGGAACCTGCAATGCGTCGTGACGATAAGAATTGACTTAATGGAATCTTTTGATGCCAAACGGTTGAAGAGGAAGTGACTCCCTATCCTATTACTTTTTCGATATTATAATAAAAAAAAGTGTGGCATTCGTCAGTCTTGAACCTGGAGTACAGAAGATAGACTTAGCAATTGGTGATAACATGGCAATGTACGGTTAGTCAACGTGAAGAGCTTGTATTCAAGCTGAGAATCAAATTTGGGACTAATTCTGCAAGTAAGGCTCAGCAAGCAAATAAAAACACAAAGCTTTTGTGGAACGTGAAAACCAGCAAAAACGAAGTCACTCATAATGGCAGTTATGGCGCTGTAGCATGAACGAGTGCAATATCCAATTAGCATCTCAGACCTATGTGCTTTCGATGATGACTAATGGCATGTTCGATGAAATCACGATCCAACTGAAATCTTTGCCGCTATCGATATACTGAAC
>JXPQ01004631.1:10366-22961 GCA_001014675.1 Ephydra gracilis
CAGCCCAAAATTTTGTTTTTACACTCATCATATGAATGTGTGTGAAGTGTTATTCCAATGTGTCAATTCATTCTTTGGTTAAAAAACCCATTTAGTATCAATGTGTCACAGTATTTTTTTTATAATACTTGCAATCTAAGAAAGAAAGCATCATGGAGTGATTGAACTTTTAGTTTAGGAAGCTTTAAAGAAACAAAAGTAATTTATGAAAGTGTATAAGAATTATCCGCCTTCCATTAGTATAATAGAAGTATGAGTTGATGAATTTAAACGATAAATCGGCTAAATGGTAATAAGGTCAGTTTTATGCGATGCGAAAGTAGGGTTGTTTGTGGATTACTTCCAAACCTTAAAGCAATAACTATTATTGCAACCTTTAACACCTGAATGAAAGAATTAGACAAAAAAAGACCCGGTTTGCAGAAACAAAAATATTTTTTTCTTCAAGACGATGCAACCTGTCCCACGAGCACTTCGACAATGGCCAAAATTCAAGAATTATTATATATTGTTGGAGTATCCATTGTACTCCCCCGATTTAGCCTTTGGCGATTTCCTTCAGGTCTAAAACAAAAACTTGTTAAGAGAAAGAAAGACTATATCTGTTTTTGAATCTCGTAGACAGGACCTAACTTTGAGGATGAAATTCATAAATTGGAATCTCGTTGGAACATGTGAAATGATGTTTAGAAATCTATACTGGATACTAAATTGTATTTCAAACGATATGTTTTTCTTATCGAGCACTTCAAATGCCAGTGACACTCATGACTAGGAATAAACGAAAATACTTGTGGGAAGTGCAGATCTTTCATAAGCAACATGACATTCTCCCTCCTTTCACAAGTGAGGATATCATACGGCATTAATAATGGGATTTACCATCATTCAGTACATGCTATTCGATATGTGAACGCTTCTTTCATTAAGTGCTATATTATTCATTCTACTGCCGAACTTTTTCGAACCAGCAATTTTTCATATAGTGGACAGGCGCAAAGAATGTGTTGGTGTTCAGAATTGGCGTAGAGGTGTAAAAAAGAATATATGTTAGAGCTTCAACAATGTTAGAAATTGCAATATATGCAGTAAAACATCTAGGTGAATGGCCTGATCATCACTAAATAGGACGCGTGGTTTAGGTGATGCACGCAGCCGATCAAATAATCGATGTAACTGCGTTCCACATGATATCCGGTATACTTTTCCGGCGCATTGCCCAACTTGTTGCACTATTCATGGCAGTGACCCAGCACTCAAACACTTATTGTTATCCAGAGTCCCTAATTCACAATGACATCAATCTGGCACGGATTTCACATCCGGCTAAAAAAGCAGAACTCATAAGTAGGTATAATATGCAAGGATCACGAAACAGACTCAGAGTAGAGAGCATAAACGGAGTCTCTGACCACAACTGCACTAGCAAAGATGCTCACTTACCCATCGCATAGTCGATAACATCAGCTTTCAGTGGTGTCTTCCAGATCAAGACTGTAGCTGTGCTACACGGAGTACGCGGGAGGCATGAAGTTCAGGGATTGCTGAATATCCGCATGATATGGCACAAGGTCAATCGGTAATTGGGAAGACATCTGCGACTTCGATGTGTTAAACTGGCACAATCGAAGAACAGCAAATACCCACTAAGAAGCGCAGTAGAACGTCCCTTCTACAAGCTTGTGATGCCCTTGCAAGAAGTTGCCAAAGGGTGATTGGTTTATTACTTTCATGAATTTTTCATAATTTCTCAAAAAAATTAATCCATCAATAATATTATTCTTTTAAGGAATAAAAATAAATTCCTCTTAATAAGCTTAATGCTTGTGAATTCCAAAATATCTAATCTACTTCATAAAATTAGAAGTTCGATAATAAAGACAAAGTAAAAGAACGATATAATGCATAAGAAACGAGTTTTTATCGTAAGGGCTAACGACGGTCAATACTTCGAATATTGAATATAAATCCAATGTTTAGCATCACAGGACGTTATTGCCCGAAATATTTCCTTTGCAAAGTGTTCCTTCAAATATTCATCGGGACAATGGTTAAGCTGAATTTTAGATCGAAAATAAGAATGCGTTTTTTTGTGATACGAATGGATTGAAATAGTCCGAATGGCAAATAGTTTTATCACAACGGAAAGTTTCAAAGAAATGAAGCTTTCGAAAAAGCCAAATTTTCAATAATACACAACTCCATAAATATGTGGGCATCTGTACAATTGCATGGAGAGTCCTTGTTTGACAAATTCATGGAAAATATTTAAACATTCAAATAACATATTTCATTACTCTAATAATTGTGACGATTGCCATTACTTCCACTAACCAATAGACATCACTTGCCATAACGACAGTGGATGTGATTCGAATTGCTTCCGCATCCATCGTATTCTCCATACCTGCCCACCAGAGACTTTTGATTTTCATGGAAATAAATTTAGTGCCAATCAAATTCTATCTAAAAAAGTTTGTTATTCTATATTTACAAAGTTTTCAGCCCGTTCAGCTTGTATACGCTTTAAATTGTTTTTTTTTTTTTTCGCTATCTGAATACCTCTATATGAGTACTATTATAGTTTTCTTTCAATATTCTAAGAATTTAGTATCATTATTTTGCCTTGTAGGTAGTTTATTTTTTTTAGATGTTGTGACAATTTCGTTATTTTGTAATTGCCTTTTACGTAGCCTCAATTGGCTTTTATCGAGTGTATTCTCATCCAATAATAAGCAATACAATTGACAAATATACAAAAATATCTGTTCAGTAACATCTATCAGAAATTCTCGCTTTGGCCTGTTCTTCAAACAAATAAAAAATGTGTTTCGCAACGAGTATGGAAATATTTGATACTGCAGTGTAGACCTTAGTCAATTTTTTAAGACCTATATTTACATACCCGTGTATCAATTCAACTTCTACTGGACAATTTGTTCGCGAGATAGCCTGGTGCAATACGTGGTCATAATCGATCAAAAGTAACAAGGTTTGAACTATACAAGCTTTAAGAAAAGCTAACTTTACCAACATTGAACGGCACACGATAAGCTGACTACACGTTACGGAAATATGCAATTTTGTGCTAGGAAGCTACATTACTCTAAGATCCGCATAGCATATCCCGAAGAATTGACACCATTGACAATTAGTTATAATATTGCTTTTATTTGGATTTAATCACAAGAGCTATTTGAGGCTTTTGTATAGTACGATATGAATAATTACGCAATTCAAATTAATATTTCTATAAATATTAAGTATAGTGCTAGTATCCTATTGTTGTAAAGATCTTTTTATTTCGATCAGATATGTTATATGAGGCTATAAACGAAATTATTCCTATTATTCCTGAGAATGCTACAGAAGTCGTTTCGGAAAATTATGAAAATGAAGTGTCATTCAAGATACCTACGAATTTTATCCAATCATACTTATTTGTCAAACTTATACTATACTGATGTTACTGTTATATAAAATAAAAAAAATTAAATTCTTCCACGACTTACATGAATTTCTGAAATTCCTGTATTTCAGTTATATATTTTTACCAGTGGTATCTCTGGAGTTAATCAGGTGTCTTAATTTTAAACATTCGTATTGCTTCCATCATTTTTGATGATATTTCGAAATTTTGTTAATGTTGATGTTTGTGGTTTCTGCGTGGTTTTGTATGTTAAGTGTATTGTGACTTCCTGTTCTTTTTTTTATATATCATATAATTCTCTCGGATTAGTAATATAAATTCGATCTTTGCAACTTGTGCGTTAATAATTAATATCGTCAGTAAATTTACGTTTAAAACAATTGAACCGAATTTGAAACATATCCCGTAATTAATAATATTTATGATCGAATGCGACATTATGTGAATAAATAATTATTATGAGTTTACCACATAGAAACAGTGTATCGTTTTGCTAATAACAAAAGCCATCTGACATTTGATATACTTGAATTTACCTTTACAATATCATCTTGCCGAAATTCTACCTGTTTACAGATCAGTACCTAGTTAGGCATAAAACGTTCACTTTTGAACAGAGATGTCAATTCCAGGTCCGAAATATTCGGCGGACCCAAAAAAAATTCAAAAATACGATATGTTCATCGTATTTTTGGTATATTCTGATAATGAACAAAAGGGCTAGATCGATTTCTAAGTTGATCTTAATGAAAGGTATCAGTTGGTTCTTTCTGGGACTTACAAAAGTACAACAAAAAAGAATTACATTCAAAATAATTGGTAGCCGGATAAATTCAATATTTCTCATACATAATCAGGAATTTTCCGTAAAAGTTCCAGAGAGTGAAGACTATTGGTAGTTCCGGTTTATGGGGAAACTCCAGCTGTAGTGCTTCTGACGTGTGTGCCGTGTTTCATAATTTAAGTTTTTATTTATATAGACAAAAATTTAATACTTTTTATATTTTTCATTTTGCCAAATTAAGCTGTCATATTTATGTAATCGTGGATGTTTGAATCTCACCATATAATGTTGCAGCTTAGTCTTTGCTTAAGAAGTTCGTTTAAAATTGTTTATCAGATTATATAAAATACAATCTATCAAAATTTGAATTTGAACAAACTCTTCGAACCGAAAAAAAAACTGTTGCACAAAATTGAAATAATTTATAAATTTTATTTTCTTTCACCCTGTACCAGACAGAATTTTTAACAAAATTGTAAAGATAATGTGTAAAACACGATTGCATATTATTTTCCAACAAAGTACACATTTATGTGAATTTATTATTTTTTTTATAGACACACTGATTCCAAATGCTGTTACTGGCGGAAATATGTACTATACTCAGATATTTTTTGTTAAAGGAGAACAGTAGTCCTATTTCGAAATAAGTCTTTTAGAAAACTTGTCTGCACATACATAAATACATGCATGCATACAACCTAATCTGGTACCTTGAAATTTTCTTCATAACCAATAATAACTTGAAAATAACTTAATTTACTTCCCTAAACATTAAATTTAAAAGGAAGAAATCAAAATTTCATAGAGATATGTAGATACTTATTATTCCAGGAACGGACGAACTTTAAAGCATACCAAAGAAATTTCATGGATACCAAAGATCCCGGTCACACCTATGTTAACGAAAGAATTTACTATGTAATTTAACAACATTGTATTGAGTGACGAATATGAATTCGACTAACGAGATGCTGACAACAACGTAATAATATTATGAGCGCGACAAGAGTTTAGGGAATTGTCAAAATTACTAATGTAGTGTTTACTTTCTTCCCTTAGTGAAAGCATATTTTTAAAACTAACGCAACACAATGTTGCCCCGGTCGATAATGAGTCGAGAAAAAATTAAAAAAGATACAGTTAGGATTAATGTACAAATTAGAATTCTATATTAAATATAAATATTTAACGAATTAAGAACTGAATGCGCTGATACCCGTTTTTCCTTCAACTTAACGTATAACAGATTTCGCTTATATTCTAATCACCTCAAACTTTATATTTAATACCTTTTCATAAATAGAACAAAAAAATAAAAAATGACTTTTTTCCCTTACAAATGGTCTCCTCGATTATTAATTTTTTATAGTTTAATATTCGAAAAATAAGTTTGTCATTTTAGAGAATAATTGTTACTTACTTTTTATTTGTAAATATATCAATTCCAACCATATGAACTTTAGCATGCCCATGTTTGCCTGTTTTAGAAGTTGACATTTCTACAATTTTGCACGGTCTTCCCTTAAGCATAACAAATCCATTCTTACGAAGAGCAGAACATTGCATAGGATATGTTTGGGATGCACCAGAATCCCCAGTTTCAAAATGTGTATCATCCATTTCAGCCATTATTATCAGTTTTTCTAGAAATAATGTAAGTAATGATACTTAGTACCTGAAAAATTTTCTTACATTTTTAATTCCATAGATTGCAACAACTTCACACATTAATTTGGCGCAAACATTACTCAATTAGACTATTGTAATTTAAATAAGCATCAAAATGAACACTTCAGTTATTTACGTTTTAATCTAAAATCATTTGGACGTAAAAATAATAATCAAAAAATTGTTCATTTATACAGAGTAAAATTAAAGTTTAAGGCAAATTTAAAAACAAAAAATTGCAGAAATTCATAGTGCTAGGATTTGTTTACGAATAGTTTTTGTCAGAACATATAAAAATACTACTTACAACTATACGGATTTTCTTATTTAACCGAAAGCAAATCATGTATACTAAATGAATGCAAATTAAACAGAAAATACCATAATTAGAAGAAAAAAAGAATACTCACATGTGATTTAATTCGTGGCTTCAACCAAAGAGGTGCAATTAAAGAACCCTGCCAACTATTTTACTATCTCGAGTGTGCTTCCGGAAAAGCAGAATTTTCAGAAGGTCCATAAGACAATGCTATGCTTAAAAATGCAAACACTCAGAAAGTAAAATGTCGATTTTTAAGGTTAACTTTTTAACAGAAACTTTACTTATTACGTATTCTTGAGCCATACGTAGACTTTCACCAATATATTGCTGACGCATCAAAACTCGCATGTTTAAAACAAAATCTTATTTCCAAAATTTTAAAATTTAGGTCAAATACCAAATAAAATAAAAATAAATGAATTTCAGAAAAAGTGTTTTTAACACAAATATATTGTGCCAATATGCATATAGATATTAAATTTGATTAAAATATTAAATCTTTCTTAAAATTAGAGGTAATTTATCGTATATATTTTATATTTTTAAGATAAATAAGAAAAGCGCATGTTATGATCGTTTTCACATAGTATTTTATGGCTTAATACATTTTATAGAATGTCTTCTAAAATTTCATCAAATACATGATACATACATATTTTTTCATGAAAATCCTCTTCATCCTTTTTTATATTACTAAATATATAATTTTCAGGTAATTTCAATTTTGAATAAAAAAATCAACCGTAAAATTTTTATAAAATCGTAAATGATAAAATTTTCTGTAACTGGAATTGTATTATCGTAAACGTGATTGAAAATATAATCGTCACGATATATGCACCACTTTCACGCTCGTAATTTTTTCGTATGGTGCATATAATATTTATTTACATAAAGCTTTGCCTGAAAACAAGTCGTCTTTCATGGCCATATGAAATGTAAATTTGCAATAAATTAACTTAATTTGCTAAAGTTGAAAATTTGATGTGTGGACAACATACTTGAGGAGAGACATTCGCATTCTTAGCCACCGATACACGTATTTTCCTTAGTTGTGATGAAAAGAATAACGTATAAACAAATGATTAACTTTATAAAAAAAAAAAAAATGAATTGTGATAGTATCATTTAACATACAACACGTGGAAGACTTTCTATAAAAAGAAAATTTCAAATATTTCCATAACTTTTGAAATATTGGTGGTATATGCAGGTAGGCTTATAAGTCAACAAAACTTGTCTTTAATATCGATACATCAGTTATGCAACTTGAAATTAATTAAACCTAAAACAATCAATAGTTTCAAATATTCTCTCAATATTCTGTAGATACTCTTCAGCCAAATTATAAAAAACCATAAAACCTTGCCTTAAAGCAAATGGGAACAAGAAACAATACGAGAGACAAAATCACAACTAAATAACGTAAATACAATACAAATAATTGTTTTTTTGTCAATAATAAAAAACGCAAATTCTCAGTTTATCAAAATCAGGATGTCCGCCTCTCCAGGCAACACAGTTATTTTGGTGTTATTTTTCATGTGAACATTGTTATTGTAATTGAACAATGGCGTAAATTCTACATAATTGTTCGTGTTAAAAATCAAAAAAATAAATCTATTTAATAATTAAGTATGTATATCACAAAAATTTATTAATTGTAGTATGTTGTAGTCGATTGTGTACTAAAAATTTAATGGTATTTTCGTATGAACTATCGACCTAACGCTTGATATTATATTTATTATATAAGGTAGAAGCATCGCAACATATGAAATCTTGTATACTACAAAAGTTCAGAACATTTACATGACATAAACCAAAGAATCAGCATCACTAAATGGCATTATTCAGAAATGTAACAAATGGTTCAAAAAGCTAATAGACAAACATAAAAAGGGTGTTTTGATAAAATTTTATTATGCAATATAGAGCCCTTCCAGGAGAATACAGCGATTATTGTGGTCGGTAAATTGTTCGATACCATTTTTATAGAACTTGTATGTTAATTCTCAAATGTCCCGTAGTTTTGGTTATTATCTATATATCAGCAATAAAAATCTTTCTAGGGATCATTCTATTGAGGTCTGAGAAAAACAAAAAGTCGCTGAAAGTCAGATTTGGAAAATATAGTGGATGCGAATGCAATTCATAGCGCAATTCATTCAATTTTGCCAAGATTTTCATTTATATAAGACACCGCGCATTATTCTAATGATCAACACTAGTATATGCATATGGCTGAAATAGTCAAAATTGATAGTTTTCCATTTTAAAGATAATCAACTTATATAATGCCATGTGCATTCCAAAATGCAGCTTACATAAACTTGCGAGCTCACTATTGTGTATTTGCACGTTGATGATGATTATTGTTTTGAGTTTGTTGTGAAATAATGGACCTTCTCATTGTGACATATTAACACATAAATTAAAATTTTTTGTAGTTGAAGAGCTTTAAACGCTGTTTCAAAATCACAATTCATTCTTGTTTTTGGTTGATTGTGAACTCGCGTATACAAATATTCATTCACAAAATCTTTTCTTTGATATTCTGATAGCCTAAGCTACCTCGGTCAACTTGTATTTGTGGCCTTCTAATGTTAATCGTAGACTTTTTTTTGCTGTTTTGTCCTCTGCGTGCAAAGTCTAAATGTTTATCAAGCTATGCCTTAGTTTTGCCAGTTTTTCGCTAAATCAATGGTTTATTAACGCACAAAAGAGTTTTTCATCCATTTCTTTCAAAATAATAAGAAATCCGCGAATATTTTGAAGGTAAGCATTAATTAAAAACTTTGGATTTACAACTAGTTGTGTCATCTGTGCATTAATTTATGAACTTTTCTGCCCGACTGTTAGAGGAGCTTACATTAAGGAAATAGTATGGGTCAACATTTGTGTTACTAAAGAAATAAGCCACGGTAACCTAGGCAAGTTCTTAGTCAATTTTCTATTCATTTCACTGTTTTGCACAATAAGCATCAATTTTCGAACACACCCAATGCAGGATCAGTAGATTATGAAACACTCAATATACCAGTATATTCGAAAAAAGGAGTTTTTTATGAATTGCCTACTGACCTCATAGTAATACCCGGGTGAATATTTCCTCATTAACAAAAATTATTCGGTCTATTTCTTGTTAATAGCCACTAACCTTCGTCTTACTTGAGTCAATAATGTTGATATCAATGGTGTCGGCGAGTTTCATCACGCTATTACAGCATACGATGCTATCATGTTTCAAAATTATAGCATAGATTACCTTCTATCATCGAGTTGAAAATTTTCCATATCTGAAGACTCATTTGGTATTAAAAGGTTCCACCACCTTAGTTATTACAACTCTGCAAGACTGATTGGGTGTTCGTAATGGTGGTTTTGAAAAGCCTTCCAACTTTCCCCGGATACTATAATAAGACAAAACTGCTTAGAGGTGATTATTAGCCGGATAGTAGAAATTAGATCTGAAATTTGTGAAAATATGGTGCGTGGTGAATTGTTTCTGCTGGATATTCTCCAGTATTTGGTGTAGTTTGAAGATGCGGATTCCTTAACACAGCATAGTTGACAGGATCTTATACAGGATGTTAAAAATGCTAAAGTCTCAACAGTTTACGCAATTTGTGGCGGTACCATTTCTCCAACACGGAGTGGGGAACGCTTTGGATGCAATGTAAAAAAAACACCAATCTAAAAATAAAATGGTATGTCTGTTTTTTCAAAATCATTTCAAAAAAGTCTTAGTCATTTTCTCCTTCTGATTACATAAAAATGTCTTGCAAAACGAAATACGTTTTGTTCTATTAAAAATAAGACTTCAAATTTATATAGAAATAAAAAATTGACATTTTAAAAGCAACACCGTGTTGATTATGACGAACTCTTATTTACTGTAGGTACAGGTATTTGTCAAAAATTATTCTATAATATTAAAATAAATCGGGGTTTCCTTCCTGACGCTATAATTCCAGAACGCACAAATCCATTTCCACAGTTTTGCATTCATTGAAAAGGTCTCGGGCTCTGTAAGGTTCATAGCAAACAAAATTCAGGAAAAATTTCAACAGACAAGTAGAAAAACAGGGAAAATCATTTTTCACATACAGCTCCATCTCTGATACATAGCATGTACTAAAAAACAAAATGGTTTTGCATGGTGGTGGAGCAGATGGCGCCAGTACGTGGTGTGAGTATCCCTCACGAAAATAAGNNGGTGTGAGTATCCCTCACGAAAATAAGTACGTTTCATTTTAAGTAGATGGCGCTGGTGCGTGATACATTGTTTGACAGCTACTTATTGTTCTCCGCCCAGTTAATTTCATTTACATTGACATTTATTATGCGCACGTTCTTTCAAACGCTAACTTCAAACCGGTATTGTGTTCACTGGGAAATTGTGAAATTAAGGTTAAAAATATTCGTTTCCTAACAGTTCAATTGGAAACCATCAAATCATTCACGCGTATTGTGCAATTTTTGGTTCAATTTCAACAGCAGGCATTTGACCTTAAGGTGGTAAGTTGAACTGTTTAAATTATGTGGATCCTGCATTTGAGGTTAAATTCACCAATCTGTCCATAGTCCAAAATGCCTAAAGTAAGACGTGCGAACATGCCCGATTGAGACAACGCGTGAGCACACGAAGATCATTGGCATCATACAATCGCTTGACATTCCAATATAACCCCACTGCGAACTACAGTGATGATGACAACTAAGATATTGGGCCAATGACGACTGTATGCAGATATTGCAAAGCGTTAAAGTTCAAAAGAGAAACGGCTGGATTGTGCTGCGCAAGTATAAAAGTCAAACTGGATCGATTCCAACCATTTTCTTCGACGCATCTTGGAATACAATAACTGCTTTCGCATGAGTTCCTTTGGAGCTAATATCATTCAAGAAGGTGGCTTCATGCCGACTTGTAAGGAAGATAAAACAACACACACAACGAATCACTCACCCCAATCAATCACACAAACACAATTGCAACACATAAAAACTACACATACACAACATAGTACACCATCACACGATCAGAAGTCCCATCGTTTTCTTAAAAAAATTATTGTTTGCAATTACAAATATAAGGACAAATATAACATTTGCATGGTTCAATGGTGCCGATATCAGATGAACCGCATCAATTTCTGCAAATATATTTCATTTCGTCGATGGTGGATCAGCTGAATGTGCAGTGCAATACACAGGGAACACAACAGTTAAATTATTGAACAGTTGCAAGCTTTTTTTCACGCTAATGACGCTGTGGTTAATATGTTCAAAACAGCATTGGAACGAATG
Organism: Ephydra gracilis; assembly: GCA_001014675.1. NCBI lineage: Eukaryota > Metazoa > Arthropoda > Insecta > Diptera > Ephydridae > Ephydra > Ephydra gracilis. Next base: position 21,884 of record JXPQ01004631.1, read on the forward strand.
CCATCGCATACGCAAAAATTTGCCATAAGAGCAGATCGTACCCCAACAGGTGAACAAGTCCAAAGATTCAATGCACCCACCGTTGATGATGTTGCTGCAATTATTGTTGGCGATCCAACTAAATCACGAGACATTGTCTTTCAGCGAAGAACCAATATCATGCATCGTGTAAACGAGACACATTGTTTGTACGATGCGTTACAATATCCAATCATTTATTGGCAAGGGCAAGACGGACACGACGTCACGTTGAAGACGGTCGATCCAATTACTAGTACGAAGTTCACACACTAATTATTGCTATTATTAATTTCCATTAGCAATCCATTTAATTTTGCATTTTTAGGCGTATCAACGAACAAAAATCTAAGCGCAATGAGTTGCTATGCGTATCGTATGATAATTCGTACACATGAGGAGAATGTCATTCTGAAGTGCCGTCGGCTATTCCAGCAATTCGCTGTATGTGTACATGTATTTCAAAGTCGAGACCGAACATTTAGCGTTCATTCGATTCATTCAGGCAAAGCTACGATCTGAGGACTATATACACTTGCGTGATGCTATTTATTCAGATGGTAATGTTCAGAACATTGGACACCTGACGATTCATCCATCATCTTATATCGAAAGCCCACGCCACATGCACAAATACGCTCAAGACGCTATGACGTACATGTGAAATTGCAGTTACATGCAATCCGAAGTGGACGAAAATTGAACGTGAGTTGGACCCGGGCCAACAACTGCTAGATCGCCACGTTGAGAGTTGTCATTCAGGCAAATCAGTCAAATATTTGTGCAAGTACGTCACAAAAGGAACCCCAGTTGCAGATTGGCCATAGGTGTTTTCCAATGATGTGCTTGGTTGTATGTATACTGTTCATACTAGAAATGGTGAATGTTTTTACTTGCGATTGCTGTTGGTAAATGTACGTGGACCAAAATCATTTCCGCATTTGAAAACTGTGAATGGCCACCAATGCCAAACATATCGAGAAGAATGTCATCTATTGGGTTTGCTGGAGAACGATTTTCATTGGGATTTAACACTTGCGGGTTCAGTTGTTTCATCAAA
>JXPQ01004659.1:18016-28251 GCA_001014675.1 Ephydra gracilis
TTTTTTTTTTCAGCTTATATATTTCATTTGTAAATTCTTGGTTTAATTTTTCTGATGATTTTATCAATTTCAATTCCAATTTCTTCATTAGTAATTTCACATATGAATGTTTTCTTTCTGTGTTTCATTTATTTATGAATATGATTATCATGTTTCAAAATTAAAGAGAAATCGTATATTCTTAAATTAAACTAACAGATGTATTTGTGTTAAAACATTGCAGTGTTGAAAATATTTAAATTAATTGCGGATCATCTATAAAATTGCAGGAAACTATAACTTATATGACAGAGAGTCAAATAACCTCTCAACTGAACGATGCATAAAAACCAAAATGATTGTTATCAAATTCAACAGCAGCTTGAAAATGTATTTTATTTAACAAGTTGGTTTTAAATTTATTAATTATTATTTTTCATTTAAATGACAATTAACAATACATAAAAAATTTTTAAACATTTCATATCTTAATTGCATGCTGTTCATTACACTTTGCTACATATACACAACAATTCCAATTTTAAATTTTATGTACATACAATCGAAATTTGTCTGATAACAAAACTTTATTTTAAGCATTCAGATNTAACTTTTATGTACATACAATCGAAACTAGTCTGATAACAAAACTTTGTTTTGATTGAGGGTCTTTTTCAAGCCTCGCAAAAATACTATACACTATAAATATATTTCTGCTTCTTAAAAACCGCTGCAATTTTAAATACTGTTGCATTAAACTGTAAACTGCAAGACTGTAATTGCATTTTCCTTCAGGTTTCACAAAAAAAAATTTTTCGCTAAAACATTTTATAAACCTCCAACGAATGGTTACTTCAGGAAATTTAAATTTTACAAACACTAAGCCAAACAGCATGTCAACAGCAGCAGCAAGCAGTAACAGCTAATAAATTAGATTACACGTAATTTTCAAACTGCGTAGATTGACAGCAGCATGCTGCAACAGCAATAAAACTGTTGTAGTGTCGCTATCGATTTCAAATCGATTTATATTTTGCCAAGCAGCCAAACGAAACTAAACATTTTTTCAAAAATAATTATACGCAAACCTGAGGCACTTTTCCTGTCTGCAATTGCCACAACTACCGGCCACAATTGCGGCCGGCACTATGCTTAGGCATTAGTTGCCAATGTTGACATCTACCCAAACCTCTTATTTATTACGAGCTGCAATTTTCAATTAACTGATTGCTTAAGTTTTCCAGATAACACAAAAACTAATGCGCAAAGTGATGACATGTTAACTGCCCTTGCGCTGGCCATTGAAGTAGCATTGTCTAGCTGCTTGGCTCTTCAACTGTTCAATTAATATTTTCAACAGCATCGAAATCAAAGATTTTTACTTTATTTTTGGGTTTCCAATATTCCCAACGGTACGAGCTCCATAGCATGCATTAACAGGATGCTTAGATTTTTAATGACAGGTCCAATAATCTCAGAACTGCTTGACATGCGAGGCATGCGAGAGACCAAGAAAAAATGTGTTAAATAAAACATCGCCAGGTTTACTTCGTCTGGCAATTTAATAATACTATCAAGCGCAATTGTATTAGCACTGAAGCATAAAGTAAAAGTACCTTTAAAAAGGTAACAAACAAAATAAATACTGAAGAGCCAATTAATCCATTTCTTTGTCTATTTCTGGCCGACACATTAGTTCTATCCTCCAGCTATATGGTTTGTTTTTGAAACGGCACTTCAAAGCACTTTGCCTTCAGTCTCTGAAATTAAATATATTCGGGAAACAAATTTACAATTCTGCACCATTCAGCAGCTAAAATTATTCTTTTCTTTTGTACTAAGCTGTTTAAACCGAGAACTGTCCTTTTAACGGTACGAATGATATGCAAATAAGATTTTCCATTTTTTTTTTATGCTTATTGCCACTGTCTGCAGACAGCAATAAACATGAAGCTATTAAGTTGGGTAAACTAAATGCTGTAGCTGAAATTCCGAAAATTATCAAAGATTCCCTTCGAATAAGCTCTTCATTTCAACAAGAATACCTGTACGGCATACACGCTGTTTGAACTCAATACCTTCAAATTTCTTATAGTCTAAAGAGTCTTTTTCTAAATAGAGTGAGGCTGCTGCTTGAGAGAGTGTCTTTTTAATGATTTTGTCAGCGACTCAGTTGTTTTTCTAATAAATATTCTGTGTGACCTCAAATATATTATTCGTATCGTGTACACCAGAAATTAACCGAAACAAAGTATAAAATTTTATACCTTTCGAACTTCGNGTGTACACCAGCAATTAACCGAAACAAAGTATAAAATTTGATACCTTTCGAACTTCGTCTGAATGGATCAACTTATTTGATTCACAAAATAAAGTGAATGATCAACAAATTCAAGGGTGCGGCTTCTACTATGCCAGCTGTACCAGATTAAACCAGAAACAATTGTGCGTGTTCAAATGCCTTAAATTTCAATGTTTATAAATCCAGTGCACTAAAAATTAAAATTAAATTATTGGATTTATAAGCAAGCACTTGCCCTCCGGTTTTGATACTGCACAGATTCTATAAGCATCAAAAACTTATATTTTATCGCTGCCTGCTGTGCCAGAAAATAAACAATGAATCTACATTGTGGTCACAGCAATAACACAAGTTCAGCTTAATAAAATTTTTATGAAAATATCGCTAAATCGGTTTTAGGCTTTCCTCTCCACGAGTAGGCTCTGATATTGTTTGTTGCTATTCTTTCAATGCCCATGAAATAATGCAATTTTTCTTTTAAGTTGAATTTGCGTTTGTTTGTAATTATAATTAATACATGTACACTATTTCAATATCTACAATATCTTACTCATTCTCCACTTTAAATTTTAACATTTACTTTGGATTCTTTAGTTTTACACTTTTTGTACTTTTCTATCAGTAATTTAGTGTAACAAGTCTCACATTACAAAACAGAACAGCTCAACGACTAATAAAGCAACTTGTATTTTTTTTTTTTCAATTTGTTTTACCAATTTAATTAACTAACACACATTCTTTTATAACATATACACTCNATATTTTTTTTTTCAATTTGTTTTACCAATGTAATTATCTAACACACATTCTTTTATAACATATACACTCTTCAAGCCTTCAATAAAAAATAAATCGCAAATAAGCAAACCACGTATACTTGCGACACATGTTACTTTCATGCAACACAGAACATCACCAACACACACACACAGCGACGTGGAAAGTGCAACGAAACTTATTTGCTTGAATAATTTTAATTAATTCGAATTAATTGAATTGTGTAAAAAGAAAAAAAAAAACAAAATTTATGACGCAACAATTTAAAAAAGAGGATTGGTATGGAAAAAATTGCGAACGCATAAAAATTGATTAATCGGAAATCATTAATGAACCCAGGCAAAACTGCATAAACCAAAAATGTAAATAATAAAAGAAAGCACACCAATACACATTTGTAATATTTCCTAAACTACAAAGCATGCGCCAGACAATAACGAACAATTATGGCAAGCAAATTGCTCGCTCGCCTACATAAAATATTACTTAATCTACTTTTCCAGCTGTGCGCGAGCATCGCAATAGTGCCTACAAAGTAAAGCTTTGCGAAATAATTATACTCAAGGACCACTACCACATAATGTAAAAGAAAAAATGTTCTTGTTGGTATGCAAGAACACAAATACAACTGCGCTCGCTCATATGCCTTGCAACAACTTGCTGAGCTGTACAACCGCATAAGTGTGTACATGTTTTCTTTTCAATGAATTTCTTATTATTTTCGACAATGACTTTGTTATTTTTATATTATTTATTTGTATTTTTTTGTTCAGGTTTTGTTAGTTTCGAGGTGCCAAAAAGAATTTAAAGTTGATTGAAGACTATGCATAAAGCTGCGGTTTATTTACACAGCATTTATTTCAAACAACTTGAAACAACAACTTTTACGTTTATTTCTTTGTCTCATTTTGTGCAGAATGAAGCAGCAAAAACTTGAGTGCAGCGCTATAAATTATAAATAAAGCATACAACATTTTTTGTTGTTTTGTTTTGACATTTATTATTTGCCTTTACTTACTTGCTATACTTACTGCGCATGCAACTGTCGTTGAATGCATATTTTCTGCATTAATAAGGATCAACTTGTGAAACATAAGGAGCTATCTTACTTGTTGTTCATTGTGTGTGTAATATACTATGTGTACTTATAGTTTTACTTGGCGAACATAACTTAATGTATTTATGATCTCTGCATTCATGCATAAGCCTTAAATCACGCTCAACCATATATCAACAGCGGTCCATGTGCAGCCTTTTCATGTATTCAGTTTCATTATTGATTTATTTTCTTACTTACTTCTATTTGCTTTGATTACTGGCTTTTTTAAATTTTCATTAACAATATTTATTCTTAAAACTTTTTTTTGTCTATTCAATAATAATTTTCTTGCTCAGTTTGACGACAGGCAGCACTACTCTTAACTGGAGAGCTCATTATGCATTTAAAAATACTGTACTTTAACACCAAGTGCAATATTTAAGCTTTTATTGAAAAACTCTCAAAATAATCTCAAACCATGCAGATACTATAGCATAAGCTATTGCTAGTAGCTCATTTGGAATATAATCAATCAAATATTAGTCTGACCCCACAACAAATAATTCTTCATTGCTAACCTCACATCACAGCATGCTCAACTGATCACGAGCACAGTTCGCTCTATTTACTCAGCATAGTTCGTAGCATTTTCTACAATTATGCTCCCACAACATAACTTCCTTGCAAAGTAATCAAAGAACATAAAAGTTAGACCCAGTATATGTTAACATATAACTCAGTATTATATCACACAATCAATGTTGTGTTCTTGACTATTCTGTTGTGTGTACTCCGCTGCAAAAATTATTTGCAAAGTAATGCTTTATGGACATCTGAATCTTAAGAAATTTGAGATCTCTTAACACATCCGTCTCAACTCAGGCAGCTGCATATTTTTGAAGATCCAGACTAGCAGCCAGAATTTCCTATTTTTATGACTTCATGACATAAGTTTCACAATTAATGAATTTCTTATGCGAATCTGGCGTACAGCTACTTTGCTAAATCACGGACACAACTAGGAAAACTGACAATTTCTTAAAAATATCGCCTTCCTTGACCGAACAAAAAAAATTCAAAATGTATGCATTTAATATTTGAATGATTATTGAAGCCATTTCGATCTGTTATTATTAGAATTTTTATTTCTTTTAATTATTTATAATGGGTGTTCCAGTGATCGCTGATTAGAAAGCGAGCGCTTAGAGGTAGACTGTTTACTAAACGCGTACATTTACAAGGAAAAATTTTAGCAACACGAATAAATTTAAACTGAAAGACTTCTACGAAGCTTGCAGCTGAGTTACAACAAAGGACTTCCTTTGACCCCAATTCCTATTGTATTGCTATTGGAATGTATTGTTTACCGGTACTTATACGCCAAGCTAGCACTTTCACCGAGCAATGCTAACAATAAGTGTATGTTTGTCATACAAACTCTAACTTCAAAGCCTGCGGCTTATTATTAGAGAATAGGAAAGACTGTAGTATAAAAGGTCTATGGCCGCATCACAATGTCAGTCGACTGAAAAGTTACTTGCTAACACAGGTCTTCTAATATATTTTTTTGAACAAGCTCATTACTTGGTACGCTACGGCTTTTTATCGGCACATTGGTCTTGTAGTTCTAAACCGTATTTTAAATATTGAATTTAAAACATGAATTCTCATGGTATACAGGATTTCATATCCTTTTCTTAAGTGTATTACTGTATTTCTTCTTTCATAAGTTGTATATACAAAAGGAATTAATTTTCGCTCATGCACCATTACCCATACACTGCTGACATATTTCAAAAACTCAGATGTTCCTAGTCAAATGTTACATGTTTTTATTATATTTTTACTAAAGCTATATTCTCAAATTGACTATGAAGCTATATTACTTCAACCCAATGCAGCAGCTTCTTTAATTCAACTCTGTATTGAATGGCAGCATAGATTTGCCTTGATTGATCTTATTTTTAACTGCTTAAGGAAGTCGGCAAAAATTTATTTTGTCATTCAGTTCTCTATGACGCATCATACATTGCATCTTACTCATTTAGAAAAATGTCAAAATCTGTTGCGCTGTAGCACTTCTAATTACATATTCCGAATGTTGGTTTCTCTATGGAGAGCAACACTAAAATGCAAAGCGTTAAAAGTGTTCTTTTATAAGAAATTTTAAGAAAACTGCTGTCACAGTGATTTTCGCTCTGCTTAGGCCACAATGCGACTGTCTACAACTTGAATACAATTGTAGCTACGTTGTTGTAAACAATCGAGCTGGTTTTTGAGCGCGACACCAGCAAATAGCTAAAATATTTTTCATTTTCTTTTCCAATAAAAACCTTCTATACTTTCCGGCTCGTCATGCAAGTGCAGTCGTCGTTTTCGGGTGCTTTTTAATTAAATGAAAATTAANACCTTGCATACTTTCCAGCTCGTCATGCAAGTGCAGTCGTCGGTTTCGGGTGCTTTTTAATTAAATGAAAATTAAATTTATTTCAATTTTTCGCCTTTTTATGTTTAGACTTTGTTACAAACATTTTAATTTCTGTTCAATCATTTTCTTAATTTAAATTCATATATGTTAATATATTATTTTTTCTCTTTAATTTTCACGCTTTTAAGAACGGNGTTTTGTCTCTTTAATTTTCAAGCTTGTTAGTACGGGTGCTCTCATTGCCAATTTGTTTCTCATTTTTTTATGATTATTAAGAATTTTCCTACAAGTGCCTTGTTTTAATATTTAATGATGCTCTTTGTTGATTATGAAAAGCGCTATTTTTCAATAATTTTACAAAAAAGGTAAATACAAATAATTCAAATTTTTAATTCACTTTTTGTAGCTTTTGTTGCAGTAGCATTTATTTGTATTGTTTATTTACTAAATACCCAATATATATTTACTATGAACAATATATATGCAGCTAGTTGTACCCTTAGAAAATTTTACAACAAAAATCAAATACAGCAATATCAAAATTTATGAAATATAAATTGTTTCGCATCCAAAATAAGTACACAACAAAAATGTTTACATAACTTCAAGCATCCCCCATAGAAGCTCTCCAAACGAACAAAACAATATATACAACAGAATTCCTTAAACAAATAAACAACAAATTCCCTCCAAGCAAAAATTTTCAAAAAATTAAAAAAAAAACATGGAATGTTTTTACAAACACCATTGTTGCAAATAAAATTTTAATTTCAGCATTTATAAAAACCTGATCTCGATTTTTAAATTAATTATGATGATTGCGGATAATTGGTTGTGCACAAATCGCAAAATTGAACTAAAAACAGCAAATAATTCAACTAAAAACGTATCAAAGAAAAAGAAAAAATCACGTTACTTTCTAACAACGCGTCTGCGCTGCAGCAAGAATGGCAAAGGGCAACGCAAGGTTCAAATCAAAACACACAGCTAAATTACAAATTCTATGCAGACACTGTGTATTGAAATTCTATACGACAACGCTAAGATAAGCTAATTTGCTGGGTTTTGAATTGGGCCTTAAGTTGTCCGTTACAAAGAATTTTACGCGTTAACAACAAAACGCTAGGTTTGCGATTGTTACATTTTAATAATATTCAGTTATATTTTTAAAACAGTATCAGTTTTTTAAATTATAAGATATCTACTGGTTAACGCATTTAATATCAAGGGTGCAACTTGAAAGTTTATTTCTTTAAATGTAATATATATTAATTACTTATGTCATATGTAAAATATTAAATTAATGTTTTTCTACTTCAATTGAATTGCATTTACCTGCTTTCAATATTTATACAAATATTTATTAATAACGAAGTACTAGCCAATATGTAAAATAATTTTTTTTATTTGAAAAAAAAAAATCAAATGAAGTTACTATGTTGAGTGATAAGCAAGGACTGTACAATTTCTTTGAATGCACGCGAATTATACTAATGAGCTTCATCTAAGCTTTAGCTAGTTATGTTGGAAGCTATTTAAAATTTGGTGACTTACCATATCTCGCTCTTTTGTTCAACTTCGTTGCTTAAGAAACCTGTTTTTATAAATAATTGAAACTGATACTCTTCATAAGCATTACACGCTTCTAATATAAAAAAAATAAAAATAGTAAAAATGAAATTATTAATAGCAAAATTAACAGTCAAGCATGGCAAACCCCAATTTAATGCCAAAAACAGACATAACGCCAGTTAAAATTTTATGAGCAATACAGGCATATAACGAAGATTCTGTCACCATTGGTGAACCCTGCTGCTATCCTAAGCTGCATAACAACTTTAAGGAGAGGGAGTGGCGGCAACCTGCACCAGTAGCTAGAGGAATGCTTAGTAGCAGAAAAGTTCATATGATATCCAAAATCGATGAGCCCATGTCAACCACACCCATGGCAGGACAACGTGCACCTGCAAAACTAAATCTTGCTCAGTCACATGTACAGAAGCACATGATTTTAATATAACCAGTACAGCTTTAAAAAACTTTGAGAATTTCTGCCACTTACAAAACGGAAGTCGAATATGGCGTGGATATAACTGAATAATAAAACAGAGTTGCATTAAGCATCAGCGTAAAAGTACTATACAAGAATGACCACCGCCTTTGACTAATGACAAAAATTTCGTCGTCTAACCNACTTTTACTAGTGACAAAGATTTCGTCGTCTAACCCACAGATTAAGTATTNTACATACGTTTGATTTTTGCAAACCTTTACCTTCAAAAAACAAACAATCAAGAACAAATTTTACAGTTGCCGGACTATAAGTTTATCGGATAGCGCAGTTTAAGTAGACCAACTTTTGTGATTTTAAGCAAACTGAATAAAAAAGGAATTTCGTGCTGAATAAAGCAATTCTTTCTTGTCTGTTTTTGATTAAAAAATACTGCTGTTAAAATTATTAGCATCTGGCACAATGCAAATCAGCCATTGAGAGTTGGTTTGCTAAATCAAACGAGATGAAATCAGCACTGTCCACCATACTCGCAGTGGACGCTTTAGCACTATTATCGATGAAAACATCACTACAGTCCACAAAGCAACACTCGACTGGTCGGCATGCACATATGCACAACACGTTATATTGCACGATTGTCTTGACAAATGAAAACTGTCAACAGAGACGAAATTTTTCGGAAATAGTCCCTTAAAAAAAGTTTTTCATCAGCAAAATGCACTGTGTTTCCAATTAATGAAAACATTGGAAAATTTCATGATTTGGTCTACAAATTGCTTTCAAATCCAACGTATTCTCCAAGTCTAAAAGTCCAATAATTGCGCGAACGCTTTTAATCGCTGTATCGGTCACAAAGACAACTATATTGAACAATAAAATTAAATTCTCTCAGTTGAAATTTTATTTGTTTGTTAGCCCGCATACTCTTCAGCCCAACAACTTGTATAACGTGAATACTACTGTGTGTCTACCAAACATGGCTTGTTTTCAATGAAAGCTACAAATTCTTTGCAATGATGAGTTACGCCTACTAACAGAAGAAGTGTAAAGTGAGCATTACTGTGTGCCTACCAAACATGGCTTTTTGTCAATGAAAGTTGCAATGCTTCACAAAACGATGTTCAAGATATATAGTGTGAGAATGTTGGCTACAAATTCTTTGCAATGAAGGGCTATTGCTCCAAACAGAAGAAGATATAAACATTTAANAAATGTTGGATACAAATTCTTTGCAATGAAAGGCTACTGCTCCAAACAGAAGAAGATATAAACATTTAAAGTGAGGTAAATTTATGTGGCTTGAACACCCTCTCCAAAAACCTCACAATAAAATATGCCACACACGACTCGAATGCAGCCCAGAAAGCGCTTACAGTTACGGCAGACCCAAATATGTTACAGCTGAAGGCGCATGATTTCCATTGAAATTATATACAATGAATGTAATTACTAATAGCCAGCAGGAGAAATTATCTGCTAACTCTCCGTGTTCATTACAGAAAACTAATAAAAATTCCACAATACCTTTTTAACTTTAATCTTTCACGAGAGCTTTGCTTATAGGCGTGATTGAATTTTTTCTCATGGCCGAGCTATTAACAAACGTTGACTGGCTTATTTTTCTGCGATGTGTGAAATGGTATCCTTTAATTGAAAATTAGCGTGTAGAACAGAAAAAATTATCAGCTTCCGGTGT
>JXPQ01004667.1:8944-25604 GCA_001014675.1 Ephydra gracilis
TTTTGAGTGATCTATTAGGAATAAATAGACCTACCGCTCTAACCTGCCGACGCGCATGTCATAGGTGACTCTGATACCTTCTCTGCTTGGATTATACGCCTCCTCCTTCGACCTTCAAAGTTACGACTAATGTGCTACTGAAGTTGTGCAATGAATACAGTAATATCGGCGAGGGAAACGACTGACAGGTTTCACACTCGGTTTCTGTGGTTCTAATAATTCACTAAACAGAATCTTGTTGGCGATATTGAGAAAACTAATGCCACGATAATAAGCGAATATTGTGGTCTACTCTTTTTTCAATACAACGCAAAAACACCAAGACTTTGCAGGGTAGACCGTGCATGTTGCTGATGTTGAGGAAGCTAGTGTCACTATTGTTGGTGCATATTGAAGAGTTCCCTTTTTTCAATAGAGTACAGACACGAATATGACTACAATCGATCGGCTTGCTTCCCTGGGAGCACGTTTTGCAAAGGAGGTCGTGTATGTAGCCAATTACCTCCTTACCCGTAGCTAAAGGCATTTCTAGCTTGGGTGAAAATCTAAGTCAATTGAAACCAATGAAAACTAAAGATGATACATTTCAAGTGGCTCATTGTTAAACTGTTTTTTCGTTCGTCTCATACTCGCCTAACAAAGAAAACTATAATATATTTCATAATCATTAGACGCATATCGATGTAATGATAAAGATATTTGGAAGTTTCTTGATGTGAATGTTTTTTCTATACTTATTACTTTGCTTAAATTCTTTATAATAAATAAAAATAATTATACGAACAGCCAACTAATTAAAAACCAATAATACAGGTCATGTTACGAAGTTGAAAACTGATGTCAAGTTTTTATCAAATTTGATAAATATGATGATGATTTGATGATATGATGAAAACAAAAATATTTCTTTAAATATTTCGCGTTATTATATTGAATTATAGATTCAGATGTATTTCTTTAAGTGCCGAATAGTTATGAGAGTATCATACAAAAAATATTAAGATGGAACTCTCTACAATTCGAGTAGTTTTTGTATAGCTACTTAGTATTTTTCACAAAAATTTTTGTTTACTTATCGTCATCATACTACAGGATATCAAAATTAAATTTTGTGCACGTTATATGTTTTTGGCACATAGCACAAAATGCATACACACAAAACTATGCTGGTGATCACTTTTATTTTTCTAGGCCAGAAATTAACCTCACAAACTTGCTTTCATTATTTACAAAATATACGTGATAGCTAAATCTCATCAATGCATATCATAAACTACTGAAGTTATCATCGTAACAGATAGAAGTATTGAATTCTTGTTTTATTTCATGAAATGCGGTCTAAGTAAGGAGTGAACCAGAAAAAATTTACAATTTCTACAACTTCAATATAAAACACTGTTAAGGCCTAGGTTGAAATTTTTACCAATTAAATTTAGTATAAATACTGCAATTTTGATATATGAAGATCAGGTGCGTACTGGACATCCTGAAGTCAACATGTCGAACTCAGCAGAGAACCGTCGTAAATAAATTCTTGACATTTACCTAGCCAATCAGACAGTATCCAAAAAGACGATTGCCAAAAAAAGTAACGCGAGTTTAAAAACCGCAGCTACCTACCTAATTCAGCAGCTACCTACCTAATTCGCTCAAAAGGTAAATAAAATTTATAAACCTGAAAAATAACTATTGTCATAGAATTGGTAAATATTAATTGCTTTTTTCATTTCCGAATATAAATAATAATACAATCTTCGATATTGCCTGTCTGTCCGTCAACACGCTAATTCGAGTGATTCTTAAGAAAAAATAAATAAATTTTCTGGGCATTTGGTAAAAATTGATTTGAAGTTCATGAATACAGTTTATCCATAACTTCGGCTAAATCCAAGCGTCAAAGCTTTCTGAAATAAAAGAAAAAGTTGTTTATTTCTACGAGTTTTGTTATTCAAAGTTACATGCCATTTATAAACTCCAACTTCCATTTCCATTTTTTCATTTGAGAAACCTACTCATTCCGTTTGAAAAATTACTATGCCATTTTTAATTAACTCTAAAAAATTACGCATGCTTTCACCACTAATCCAGTCTCCTGAACATGATAAACTGAAGTCATTTGAACTTTATATTTGTTAAATTTTTTGATATGAATCAAGTTGAATGTTAAATTTGCAGGCTAATCTTTCTGGGAAGCAGTCCTTTAGAGGGAAAACTAAAATTGAACATATATATAGTTAATCTGCTACAAAAAATAAACATGTTCCATTGAAATCAGACACCTATATGTTCCATAAAATGGGGTTTAAAAAATTAGTCCAGGTTTACAGAATCTGGAAGGATTGTTTAAACCAATGTCTTGTTTCTTATTTAGTAACCAAGCGACGTTTCTAATACTTTCGACCTAAGCCGACTGTAACCTTTTTACTTGTTTTATGCTTTTATGTTTATGTCTCTCCGATACATGAAGTTCGAAATAAAAATTAATAAAAATTTAATTCAATATAAACCATTAGGAATTTCGTTTATGGTTTTATATTAAATATATTAACGGCCATTTACACGTATAATGTACTCGATAATAACCAACGATTATATATGTTTTTTTTTTTAATTCAAGTTTTAAATAAATAGTTAATTTTTATCAAATTATAGTTAAGTTACAGTTAAAAATATCTTACCTTAATCATCAAATTGAATAATATGTGAGATCTGTTATGAGGGTTATTTTATAATTAAATATTTGATTTAATTATCATTTTAAAGATATTTCTTGTAATATGTATGCATTTATATTAAATGAAACAAAAAGATTTCCTGGTAAAATATTTTTTATTATTTTTCTTCTCTACAGATTTCAAAATGAATAAAACTAACAAGATACTCCTACTGGCTCGAATATACAGCATATACAAGCGTTGTATTTTAAAATAAGTGATATTTTCATAAGCCGATACAAAAATTGACGTAGGCAGCGGCTACAAAAACCCAACGAATTAAAATAATAATAAAAGTGATTAATATAGAAAAAGCCTCACAGTAATTCAAAGCATTTTTTCATGATTTAAAGTACATATATACAATCGCAGCATAAGTTTTATTGAGAAAGACAAATGTTTTGCTACAAAACAGATATTCGGATTTACAACATCAGGAATTGAAGACTTATTTGAACAAATAGCAAATTGAAGTACTATAATTTCCATTTTATGTATTTTATTTTTTTTTAATTTTTAAATTTAATTTTTTGTTTTGTTGTTGAGATGCAAATATTTTATGCGGTTATAAATTATATTAAATATTGATGTTCAGCAAACATTGAAAGTCATATGTTCATTTCTAAATACAACAGATCACTCAAAAATATTCAGCAAAACTGCTGGGGTGAAGGAAAATGCGCAGCCGCAAGATTTTCATACTTATCGGTTTCCTCATAACATGGAGTTTTGTTACGTACTACTTCCTTTTGCGTAGCACCAACAACAATTCTGTTAACGAAAGCGACAAAACTAAATTCAATAACTTCCATAGAAATAATAAGCTAATTAATATGAAGCATAAAATTCTACCCATGCAACAGCAAACAGTACATGCACAAAATGAGCTGAAGAAACTTGAAACAGAAATCATGAAGGAACTTGCGAGAGGCAAAACTCTAACCAATAATGTGATTCAGCTTTTGGATATGCAATATCATTTTAAACATACGAAACCCAAAGAGATTGGTTTTATGCCAATTTCAGCGGTTGAGGATGTTGAGCAGCTACAACTGAATGCCATTCAAGAGCCACCTGCGGAACAGGCAATGTTAACTGAACGAGAAGAAGTAGAAGATGAAGCGCAGCCACAGAAATTACTCGAAAGTACCACCGGGCAACCAATCAAGTTGCCAACGCAAACACACTTATCCAATGGTGAGCCGGTTATACCAATTCTAATATTTTCATGTAACCGCGTTACAGTTGCCAAATGTATAAATAACCTACTAATGTATCGTAAGAGTAAGGAGCAGTTTCCTATAATTGTTTCTCAGGTGAGGTTGTTTGTGTTTGTAGACATTATATAAAGGTAAAATTGCTAATGAGTACTCTATACAGGACTGCGGTGATGAGTCTACGAAAAATGTCATATTATCATATAAAGATGATATCTCATTAATTGAACAACCAGATCAGACGGATATTGTTGTTCCTCCGAGAGAAAAGAAATTCAAGGGATACTATAAGATTGCGCGGCACTATGGCTGGGCATTAAACACAACATTCCAACGTGGCTATGAGTTTTTAGTAATCGTAGAAGATGACTTAAATGTAGCACCCGACTTTTTTGAATATTTTCACGCCACTTATAAATTACTCAAGAATGACTCATCGCTGTGGTAAATCTATACTGGCATAGATCAATAATTCGATTTTTTTTTGAATTTTTGCCTTATAACAGGTGTGTTTCAGCTTGGAATGATAATGGCAAAGAGAATTTCATCGATACTACGCATCCAGAATTGCTATATCGAACAGATTTCTTCCCTGGGCTCGGCTGGATGCTATCACGCGAGTTATGGCAGGAACTGTCTGTGAAGTGGCCAAAGTCGTAAGTATATAATATTTATGTAATCAAGGGAGCAGAAGAGCATTCAATTATCTCATTAATGACAATAAATAGAAAAATAATCAGATTTTGCCCGATATTGATATTTCGTGAATGAAAATTATATTAATAAAAATTGGAATATGTAGGGAAATTGTTTCTATGTGTAGCGGAAAATTGATATATTTTTAAGAAGGTGAAGAGATGTTGACTTACGTGGTTGTCTTAAATAATGGCTCAGTTAAAAACTGGGCACTCCATAATTGTAGCATTAAATGTTTGTTTCGATTTCGTGCAGGTATTGCATTTTATTTTAATTTATTTGTTGCATTTAGTAAAAATTTTTGCATACGTTGATTAAGAAATTGGAAAGAATTCTATTTTTGAGTACAACATCTACCCGTTTTTCTTTAAACACTGGACAGGAGTTACCTCTAATTTTCATGGAATCAATTCCATAATTGGTACTCACATTGATTAATTTAATTTTCAATCAATACTGAAATTTCATAGAATTGAAATGATTATGCAAAATTCAGCATTAAAGCCTCTTTCGATACAACATAGGTGTACTGGAGGTGCCTCTGATTTTCATGCAATGACGTCCTAATTTGATACACATCTGGGTTCTATTCATTATCACTCAATAACGATAAATTCACCATAAAAGCCTCTATTGATCCCACATACGTGTACTGAAGGCACCTCCAATTTTCAGGCATTTTGGTATACACATTGATTACATTTATGTTCAGTGTAAAATGATTTTCGTGAAATTTTAATGATAATCATTTCCAATTCAGTATTGAATTCTCCGTTGGGGACATATAGGTGTACTGAAAGTACACGTGATTATCATTCAATCAAGTCCGCACATACCGTACTTAAATTTAACGTTTGTATGGAGCAGATTGGGTTATTTAACGTATTCTATGTGCACCTTTAATCTTGACCATGAAATGATTACTCATTTTACCAACTTATGTCCAAGTATCGATGATGTCAAAGCATTTGGATATTTTGACAACTGTTGAGGCAAAATGAGCACACGATGAAACCATTGAGGGAATAACCTTAGGTTGTTTCGACTGTTGTCTCTTTGGTACTTATGTCGATAAAAATGTTAATCTTAAAAGAAAAACATCTTTGTTTTTAATGATATCCAATAAAAATTTTAAGTATCAGCATAAAATGCAATTTACATTTATTTGACAGACCTTGAGCGTTTGTCAATATTGTCGTTAAAATATTTTGAGGAACATTTACACTTAAATATCAAACAGTGCTTTCAAAATTATTGGTTTCATTTTGAGTTATGAAAACAGAAAATCTTGTTGCGCAAAACGAACGCATCGCAAAAATCCATGTTTCGCATTTTCAAAGAAGATTTGGGACTCACTGCGTATAAGCCAAACACTGGACACATTCTCATGAACGCTTTGGAGAAAAAACGCAAACGCTCGGTCATCCGAGTGCGTAATGGTATAGTGGAGAATGAGCTACGATAAATTTATCAAGCTCTTTTTATCCAAGAATGGTCAGTCGACTGTCTTGATAGCTAGTGTAAAGCCTCTGAATCAATCAATGTTCCCCTACACGCTGTAGATATTCCAGTAATCCAGGTCACAAAGCAAAAACCACTCAATTTTATTAAAAAAAAGGACGTTTTGGACTTCATAACACTGGGTGACTTGCCAGTTGGTAGTCCAGTCCTCAACTCGTTGGATTACATGTTGTTGTCTATTTTAATTGACTATTTTAATTTTTAAATAAGCTTACCTATTATAACAAAATAAAATTAGGAAAGTAAAAAATGGGTTTATTCATAGTTATTAGTTATGATTGGTTTAAATCTTGTGCATATCCTTGATGATATTTTAAATTAAAAACTTGTTCACTTGTGATTCATTATATCACTATATAAATACAGTTCACTGTTTATACACATTCTGATACGCTGACAAGTAATGTTGAAGATTTCTTTTAAATATATTGGCTCTTGCGTTAAAAGTACTGCTCCCAATAAAACAGTATGTCATTTTGGAGAAATCAGACTTTAGTTGTTCCACCTACATTTAAAAAAATCTGTCGCTACATGTTGTTGCATGCATTTCTGATATGACGTGCTAAAATTAATTTCATATTTAACATGTTCTAGTTTCTGGGATGACTGGATAAGACACCCGAATCAACGAAAAGATCGTGTTTGTATAAGACCGGAAATATCACGTACCAAGACATTCGGCAAAATTGGCGTATCGAAGTAAGTACATCGCATCTAATATCTGATTTCGCCGAAAATTCAATGATCCAGGTCACAAAAATAAAAAAAAAATGCTTAGTCTAGAAAATGGAAGGAAATTTTAAGTCTTCTATCAATACCCTTTTTGTCAGTCTAAAATACCTTCAATTAACTTGTTGGTCATAATTTTTGCAGTGGCTTGTTTTTTGACAAATATCTGAAACATATTAAACTCAGCGAGGAGTTTGTACCATTTACTAAATTGAATCTTAGCTATTTACTTAAAGTAAGTATGAGTGTTTATTCCAACCTAGCATAAATGAATTAACTTGTATTTTCTCTTTTTTAGGATAATTATGATAAAATATTTTTGAAGGAAATTTACACTTTGCCAGTTGTTACGTTCGATGAGGTCCGTAGGAATCTTATCAAAACAGACGGTCCAGTAAGAATACAGTATTCAACAAGAGACCAATACAAGGGCATTACTAAAATGCTGGGACTTATGGATGATCTCAAGGTTGGTACAATTTAAGTTGTTATGTACTCAAAAATTAATAGAGACCCTGAATAATATATGTGCTTATGTTTATGGGCAATTATCGTGAAAAGACTCATATACTTTTCGACAAGGATATGACGCTTTAGTGGCAATTTAACACGCAGTCAGTTCCATATTTGATTTTTCCTCAAATGCATTGGAAATGATTGTTTTCAGAAACAATAGTATTAACAGCTTAGGCATTCCGACTATAATTGTAAGGAATATTTGTTATATTCATTATTTACTTATAGTATCAAAAATGAACGATTCCAATTACTAGTAAAACTTGCGCAGTTGCCGCATATCGCACTAGTTTTATAGTTAATGCATAATTTAAATGAACAAAAGTCATATATATTAATTTTTTGTCATCAAGTGACATAAAATAATTTATTTATGCATTTTATATCACTTAGACTACAAATAAGAGAGTATGAACATTAGTTGTGTGGCGAAACGTTCATATTTCCCCTGTTGCTTAATATCAATGCTACAGCATCAAAAAGAAACATAATGTCTTTCAATTAACAATTTAATATTTATAACTTTATTATTGACAAAATTGAATATTTTTCCCGAAGTATTTTTTTCGATGGTAGAGCAGTTTTCAGAATATAAAAGAAAAGTAATCTGTATCGTAAGTCAAGCAGTTTCGTGAATTACTAAAACTGTGACACTCAGCCGTTAAGAAAAAGCTTCCGAAATATGCAAATATATAAAGATAACTGCAATTATTACTGATCATTAAGGACCTGACTTAAGACTTCGAAAAAATAAAGCCGAACTCGTGTTTGGTAAAAAACATTACTTTCATCGACAGTAGTATATTAAAATTTTACGGGTACATTGGACGATTTTATTTTTGGATGGGAGGGTGCAATGTTCTGGTTTCTATGTTAGTGTATGGGCTAGAAAATTTAAAATATTTATGTATTTAAACCAGCTTACAACTAATTAGATGGGCAGAGTACTAGAAATATATTAATCTGAAAGGTAATATTTTGAAGACAATTGTATGCACTGGCTCATAGAAGTAAACGATTTGAAAATTTTTTATTTGTTTTCATTTCTTCCCAGAGCGGAGTACCTCGTACTGCATATCATGGGATTGTTTCATTCTACTATAAAAAACGGCGCGTGCATCTTGCACCGAATCTTAATTGGAAAGGCTATGATATTACATGGAGCTAACAACAAAGTAAAATTTTTATTATAAATGTAAGTTAAAAATAATAGTTCCAGTGATATTATGAATTAATATCCTATTAATTGATATTGTTTTTATATATAAATATTTTGATATGTTTTATTTGATTAATTTAATGTTTTGTAATGGTTATTTAATTTTTACACGTTGTGTTGTGTTTTGCATTTCGTGCCGCCATAAATTTAAATTGAAAATTCTAATGTACATTTAAGTTAACTCAATCTACCTTAACTACTCTAATTATTTATTGAAATACCTAGTATTTATGAACTTATTGAAATATATGTTTTTTGTATTTGTTAAAATTAAATTATTTAAAACATAAATGAGCTGTATTTACTTGGTCATGACCCTTAAGCAACGCAGTTTGGCTCTATTTTGTCGAGTAATCTTAATAAGAGCGATGCATACTTTTTCTAATATGAATTGTAAACTATGCACTTCAAATATATATTTAAATGTATTGTATAAAAATATTACAAATATCTTGTGGGACTCAAGAAGAAGAAACAAGTTCATGAAGAGGGTGTCTTTTAAATGCCGGCTATTCATAGACGGTTTTATTCTTCTTTATCGTTTATTGTTGGTGTATAGCCACCAATTATTTAGTAGGTATGAAATTGCTGAATAGAATATTGTTGAATATGTGTCACCTATGTACAAGGCCTGACATGGGTTATTGAAAAGTTAAAGTTTTCGATAGCAATTGAAATTGCGTCGTTGAAAATCATGGCGTCGGAAATAAAGTACACATAATTTAAGTGGTATTTCTAAATATTATTCAATATTTAATTCATATTATAATTATGAATTTCTAACTTTCTAATCTAAATATTATGAAATGTTCCTCAAGTTGTCGAATTTTGTGTTCGCTTCACCAAAGAGCCTTGTTCTGTGTTGATAAGTTCAACATTTTAGTATTTATCAATATTTTACTATTTGTTCAGATATTTTCTTGGCAAATCTTCTTATAGATCTGTTCCAATGTACATGAAAGGAATTTTTGCTTTAATTCCAAAAAAAAAATAATTTTTTTAAAGTAAATTCGAATTTCAAGATAATAATATCATTTGGTTCTATGAATACTGACAAGTTTTCTTTGTGTTTATTTACAAGCAATTTACTTTTAAAACCTTTAAAATCATTGACATAATTTTGTTAACAATAGCAGATAATTATAAATTTAAGGTCAAAATACGAGCTTATTGGTTAAATAGTCATTTAGAAAAATAATCAAAACAACTATTGTTTTACATTTTGTCTCGATGTTTCCGTACTTGTTTGGTACGCTTTCCAAGGGAATGTTTAAAATAAAAATAAAGTAAATAGAGAAATTAAATTAAGATAAAACCTAGAGAATAAGAAAGTTTGACAAAAATCCTAATTTTTTAAATAAGGTTTATAACGAAAGAGCATATGATAATGGTTGATTATAATTAAAATAGATAAGTATAATATAATAGCTAATGTTATCATATTCTTCTATTTCGTTTTATGCTGAATTTGAGAAAAATTAAACATATTGGTGAATATCAAAAAAATATTCTCATATTTTTCGCCAAATGGAACCGGTCTAATTGCAAACATATTCAGAGTTTTCATTATTATTTTGTTGCAAATTTAATTATTTAAATTAATATAGATCAGCAAAATCAATAAGACTGAAGAAAATTACAGAAAAAAATTTTATATAAAATTTTAAATGTAAAAGAATTAACATTGATTGGAACCGAATTGAGGATAAATTTTCGATAGCTCCAAATACCGGCAACTAAGCCCATATTATCTACTATGTTTTCTTGCAGTCTTTGTGAATAATGCTCACCTCATTGTGGAATTCATAGGTGCGACAGCGGAGAATAATAACCAAACCTCTATTCCGATTACTATTAGAGACAATAAGTTATCTCAAGATTTTATCCATTGTAATTATATCTTCCGCAACCATAGCTGCAATCATCTTCACATCTGTATCATATTCTTTGTTTCACTTTATCTGGCGTTGATATCAATGCTTGTAATTTGCCCATACAAGACTATTTTATCTTTATCACATCATTCAATCATAATTTATGCTCAATTTAATATGGATATCTCGAACAGGAACCGAAAATTTATGACTAATTACGATGTACTCGATATGCTCGATTGTAGTCTAACCGATTCCGGAAAAATAAATTTCTGAACTTGTGAGCTAAAATGTGGACGCAAATTCCAAAAAGTGGAAACGGGTTTTCCAAATAGAATCACCCATTCATGACTTATCAATTTCAATTTTACATCAGTTTCTCCAATCAGACTGCAAAAATAACGATAAACTTATGATTAATTCAAAAGCAAGTTCCGATTACGAAGAAATCATTCTGATTTTTTGAGACTTTTCTGTAAATTTTGACGTACATTCATGAGTTATGTTTAATTCAACATCTGTATCTCAAATCGGTACCGAAAATCAAGGTTAAACTCACGAAGTATGCAATTGGCATGAATATATATTTAAGGCTTTTCTTTAAAATTTTATGTACATTTTACCCATATAAGAGAATTTCTATTTTGACCACAAGAAGTGCAAAGGGTTTGTCCTTGTCTTCCTTACGATGTTTAATTGCCATCATTGTACTTAAATTCCGAAAAAAATGCTGCGAATAGGAAAAATTATCTTTTAATGTTTTAAATCGCGTTTGCCGTTTCAGAACATTATCGATATCATAATTTGATAAAACAATGGGATTTTTGAATTTGTGAGAACTTGCAAATTTTGAGGTGCATTCCATCGATGTAAGAGATACTTTTTTATTTTGGGCACACAAAGTACAAAAGATTATCCCGATCGCAAAACTCATTCATTCATATAGAGACGGTAGTTTACAATAAACTTACGATGCATTCAAATTCTATTTGTTTGGGGACACTCCAACTGATTTTAGGACAAATAACGTTTCTGGGTTGCTGAGACTTCTAAATTTTGACATACAGGCCATCCATGTTATATAGAATTTTTATTTTGACTCCTGAGAGCTCAAAGTGTTTACCGCTATAGAATCATCCGTGCATTAGTTACGTTTAATTTAAAATCAGTATGTCCAATCGGAGTCAAAAATGTAGGATTTGTTTTTTAAATTTTGAAAAGTTTAGTTCAACTGAATCTAAAAGTTCCCAAAGCTTGATATAGTTAAAACCCGCTTAACGCTGTTGTATTTTAGCGCTTTTTATTTCAAACCAAAGATTTTTCGAAAATGCGCGCAGCATTACGGTGATCTTCCAAATTGTGCGCAGCGCTACGTTTTAAAATATGTCAATTACATATCCGAAACAGTGTAATTTTGTTTCTTTTTGGTGGTGATGTACGTTCGCATTTTCATCAATTTAAATTTTTTTACGAACGACGGATTTTAGCGCGTAAAAGTGAAAAGAAGTTATGCCAATGCCCTCGAATGCTATTTGCGCATGTATGGTTCATTCGAATTGAGAAAAAATTGTATTTTTGAGTTTGTGAGACTTTTCTGCGAGGTAAATTTCATTCTTTGGCCTGTAGAAGTGAAAAGGTGTTATCCTGATCAAATCACCCATTCCTGAGTTATGCTCACTTAAACATCAGGATCTCTTATGTGACCTGAACGATTATGATAAACTAACGTTGTATTTATATAAAATTTTAGTCGGAATGTTCAAACCAAATACGAAAAAATACATTTTTGAACATTTCACCACGTAACCAAGAATTTTTAATTTGTTCCCAAAAACTGCAGAGTTACCTCAATCGAATCTCAAATTCACGAGTTATGTTCAATTTAACAGCAGTACCTTTAATCCTAATTGAAAGATTACAAAAACATAAGTTGCAGTCCCATGCTAAAAAACATTAGTACCTGTAATGGGAGCCGAAAGTTTAAGCATTATGCATTCATCAGTGATTTTCAACTGAGCATCGGTATCGCCAATCGGAGCCGAAAGTTTAAGATAAAATTACGATGTACTCAAATGTAATTTGCTCGTGTACGTCCCAAACGAGTCCGAAAAAATCGTATTACTAAATTTTTGATTTTGGGCCCGAAACTGTGTAAAATGGATACCCTCATTGAATCACCCATTCCTTAGTTGTTTTCAATTTATAACCAGTACCTCCAATTGGTAACGAAAGTTTAGGAAAAACTAACAATTTAGTCAAATTCTATTTTGTCGCGTATGTTCCAATTTAGACAAATGATGTTTCTGAATTTGTCTGACTTTTCTGTAAACGTTTAGGTAGAGTCCATCCATATTAGAGAGTATTTTTATTTAAGCCCCAAAACTAAAACTATTCCTGAATTTGTAACACTTTTTTCTAATAATTTTGTTATAAGTTTCATCCACGTCAAAGAGTTTTTATTTTGGTGTTTTTTTAAGAATATGTTTTTTCTCCAATTCTTAAAAG
Organism: Ephydra gracilis; assembly: GCA_001014675.1. Taxonomy (NCBI): domain Eukaryota; kingdom Metazoa; phylum Arthropoda; class Insecta; order Diptera; family Ephydridae; genus Ephydra; species Ephydra gracilis. The sequence goes on from JXPQ01004667.1 coordinate 21,936, forward strand.
AATTGAATTTAGCTTAATCTGAATGCTCCTATCGATAGATAATTCGTGATTGGATGAGCACTTTGGTACTCCCTATTGAGGGTTTACTGCAGAATTAAAAATAGCTTTTAAATTTTTAAACAATTTTGATTTAAAGCAATTTTACAAAATAAATATTGCATTATTAAAGCTGATGTGTTGCTTCTTATTTAATTATCAAGCGGTATGTATTATAATGGCCTATGGCAACTGTGATTTTTTCACATGTTTTTTATTATATGTGCATATTATTATTATATGTTTTCGACCACAAAATTACAATACAAAAACCCACACACAAAAAACGTGAGATAATTAGTTTTTTAAAGATGAATTATGCAACATCGCATGTTAAGTTTTATCTCGATCGAATCATCCATTGATGAGTTACGCTCAATTAAACATCAATATCTGTTATCAGAACCGAAAAACTACGATAGACTTACGATTTAATTAAATGATATCTGCTCGAAACTATTTTGAAAAAAAATTATTTTGTGAGAGTTTTCTGTAAATTCTGACACAAATTTGATCCATGCAAGAAAAAATTTTTTCTTTTGGTACCAAAAAGTGCAAATGGGTTACCCCTATAGGATCGTCAATTCATGAGTTATACTCAATTTGATTTTTATGATTTAAGCTGAATGAATTCTCCAGATGTATAGTCGATATCGCACTTTGAATATCGTTAAATTACTTTTTCGTTTCGATTCTACGGGAAAAAATGTCAACTTTATTGAAGCAATTTTATCACATATGACACTTTCAAATCAATTTTCATATACCAATTTTGTATACTAATTATTTTTCAATACCATTTAAATCACTCTAAAATTAATAAAAGTAAACGCGGCAAGTGGCTGCCATTGTCTGAATAAATTCTTGCAGTATGCAATCCGAAGAGCTCTTATCGATTGTGTGTTTCTTATATATGAACGGCATGGATGGTAAAGCAGTGAATAATGGCACCATTTGTGTCAGTTGAGGTGTTTTAAGTTTTACACTGCTGGGATATTTTGCGTTCTTTTTGAAATAAATTAGTAGTCGAGTAACCTAGAGTTGACTTCTTATTTCGTCAAATGCCGATTCGTGACGAAATTTCTCATCGAAATTTCTCATTGAAATGACACGAATTGTCGCGTAATGGTTAGTGGGCAACAATTACATCTTCGTGATTATCGAGATATTCTGGTCTTCTTAGCGATCTTATTACGTTATGCTCGTCTAAATATAAATTGAACCGAAGCAATTTACTTGTTTCATCAAGGAGCTTACTGCTTTTGCGTGCTCCATTCAAATAGAAGAATTTGAGCCATTGCAATCATATTACTGTCAATTTTATGGGGCCTTTCTGCATAATTTTGTTTTTTGATCATTTTTAGTCTCTTGCAGAAAATAATAAATGTCGCAACAGCACTGTCAATCTTGATCCCATTTGAAAAGTACTCAACATGTATATCGCCAAAATTGTATTTTATCAATTACTAAAAAGCAGCGTTTCATTCCAGACACGTTGAGTAGTTTTAATTCGTGACTACGGTGCCAGTTGCATCGCTTCACCAAAAATTTGCGTATCATGCGTTAGACCTCCTGAACATCTAGTAGTAGAAATGATAGGCGTTTTTCTGGGGCTACTTTACTTTCAGCTGCGACTAGCGTAAAAGTTATATTTTTATTTTTCTTCATGCAAAGTAGAAATCTCTAGATAATATCTTACGGTTCGTTTTAGTTGGATATTGGGCTTCCAATTCGACAACTCATCAACTGATCATCGCAATCTACAATGCTACGCCATGTGTCCTATAATAGAATTTTTAAGCGGTGAAGCAACATATAAAGCTAAGAGGGGCGAATATTGACATGAGAACCTGTAGGATTTTACTCTTCGTTGACATAACGTCTCTCTTCTCGTCTCAGTCTTGAAAACCTGAAGTTATGAGGTTTATCGTTAGGACCCCGAAACAACTCTACCACTTCAGGGGTGGTTCCTGCCCTGCTGGCACGTAGGTCATATCCCCAAGATCGTAGGTGTAATCCCCAAGATTAAAGCTCACATCAGCACAACGCTTGAATCACTTATACCGACATATCTATCGTCATAACATAAAAAATGTTTGATTTGAGTTTTTCTACGAGCTGGTCTACTTAATCGGGGCTCATCTTCAGAAAGTTACCCAGTGAAATACCGTTAGATTTAGCTGCAGTATCTCATAAAAGTCCTACCTCGGCTGGTTTTGTTGTGTTTGTAACGGTTAATATGCGTAAGAACCAGGTTTTCTTTGATCGTCCCTTTATTCTTTATGTGAGAGATGTTTTGTGTACATTTTAGTTCAAAGATTGCCAATTTGCTTATAGGTGAAAGATATAAAAAGGGTAGTAATACATCTCCTTGGAAGGCACACTAAATAGGACGCTTAATACTTAATAACAACTTTCCAATACTTGTACCCTGCATCGGGCCATGAGAACCGAGAATCGTAACGCCCGTACTTCTTTTTTCAAGATTGTTTCAGCATTGTGATTTCGTTGTTGCCTTTTACAGGAAAATAGGGCAACGGCTTCGTCACTTCGAGATTGAAACACTCATAGATTGTGTCATGCAACGTCTTGTAGCTTTGCTGGAAATAACATACGTGTATGATCACTCAATATTTTTGGGAGATGTAAGCATGCAGGTTGGAGCTTATTCGGGTTTCTGAAGCAATTGGCTGCTGCCATAAGTCGTCGCGAATCTTTAGAGGGATAGCCATTTAGACGGAGTGCTGTTTCCTGTTGTTGACGGCAATGAATACTTTTTAAGCAGGTTTATATGAATTTATTGCCCTTCCAAATCATTTTATCGCTTCGAAAGTGAACTCATGCTGATTGTTGTTGGTGCCAGCCTTAGATTTGGCTACTGTATGAACTTCTTTGAGCCTAAATTAGCTTCAGTTATCCACATAGCAAATTTTAATTGTTCCTCCTATGACAGAGTCGTTCTCCCGACCTTTGGTACACTTCAAATATAATAGTGCCTCTTCACCATCAAGGCCCAGATCAATGAAAGTGGCTCAATAAGTGTTACTACCTTAACCTAGAAAAGCAAATACTGTTTGATTCCGTTTGATGCGTGAATGTTAATCGGAATTATTCTAAAGAATGGCTGCGATGGATGCAATGGCGATTCCTAATGTTCATTGTGTGAGCTGAGAGGTTTTTACGTTTTTCAGCGAAAGTGAGTGGGATAAACAGTACAAGTAGTACGTTTTTTACCGTATTGCGTGCCTTACCATTAAGAGATGCTTGCGATCTCATAAAGTTTCCAGCGTGTTTATGCAGGCATGTGTGTGTTCGTCTGTATGCTTATGACTGTATGTATATGGTGTGAGTTCGTAGTTTGCTCCGCGTGAGCATTATGTGAACAAGCACTCCCCATGCTAATCATAGACGATGTTATAGGAGCAGAAGAAAAGATCGATGCCGTTATTCGTGATCGAAATGGACTGAATGGTGTTGCAGATTTCGGCATATTTTCTTGACATGCATACATATTTGTCGGAGACTATGCATTGCTGGTAGTTACTGCTGCCGACTGTGAACCCTTATCATTAGGCCTGGTTGGAGCTGGTTAACAATGTCCACAAATCTAATCTAAGTTGAAGAAATTACAAT
>JXPQ01004667.1:41032-52715 GCA_001014675.1 Ephydra gracilis
TTTGTAGTCGTTCCAACTTTATAAGGTTTCAATCGAAAAAGGTTTCAATCGAAAAAGGCGCATATTGGAAAAATAAGTGTTTGTTACATCATAGTTTGAAAAACATTTAAAATTACTTAAACAAAAATAAAACAGCAGTTATAAATATGCTCACAGAGAAGGCAAGCGAAACCCCGATCACAAAGTTTTAAAAAGTTAATAGTTGTACCAAACTCTTTCGGTGGGTGTCAATAAAAAAGTAAAAAAGTGCAGACATAGCATTCCAATTGACCGATATCAAACGCGGATGCACAAATATAAATAAAATAAGAAACTAGAAAAACTTTTAGTTTCTCAGAGCAAATTATTTAAAAAATTAATAGAAACGATTGATAATAATTTTTGTAATTTAAACTCATCTATTTTCGTTTTTCTTATGAATTTGTTTGTGTTTCACAAGCTTTTATATGGTAATATTAGCAACTTAAACTAAGTTTATTTATGAAAGCCTATAAGACATAGAAATTCTATTTATTTATCTTTATGGTTCAGTTTACCTTCCACTCTTATTATTTGGACTGCAGCCGAATGTACTTTTAATGAAAACTTACATTTAAAAATTTTAAATCTCCGGATGCTTACCAGGCAATAAACTAAGCTAGCAACAAGAAGGAATAAGGTGCACATTGGATTTGAATGCTTGAGCCTCTACTGAATCAGAGACTGTCTACAACACTTTCCCAGTCTGTTTTTGTAAGAGACTTAAAATCGAAACTGATACCTGATATTGGACTGCCAAGAATGTTAAGTATATTTAAAGATCACAGTTAAAAAAATTGCTATCACCCTTTGGTTGTTTAATGTTGTATTAAAAAATATATTTGGGGCAATGGGGAGTCCTTCGAATGGACTACAGAAATACTGTTTAACGATGTTCAAAATAATCCACAAAAATACCAATTTGTACTTCTGCAATTTGAAACAAAACTTACAATTAGCATCATCGGATGCAATATCACTTCTGCTGTCTTCTAAGTTATCGTAATTTAAACTTGATTCAGGACTCGATGAGCGTATTTCCAAACACAAATCATTTTGATTTTCATTTTTGATCTCGTCGTGTTCGCACTGCTTTTCTAGTTGCGCACATTGTAAAATATTGTCACTCATATTCACTCTCAATGGCACACAGTCCAAAACAGTATTCGATGAAGGATTATTCGCCTTTGGTATTTGGAGAGTTTTTGGTAATGTATAACCTCTATTTGAATTGGATAAAATATTTTCAATGGAAAAACTATTCGGAAAGCGGCGCACAGTAGTTTGGGTATCCATAGCAAAGCTTGACTTTGTGCAATTTCGGTAACGTAAACAGCCGCGTGCACGACAAACCACTGCGTTGGGCTCTTTTCGAAACACTAAATATGCTAATATGAGCATCATTAAAATAAAACCAATAAAAAAGAATTATATTCGAAACACGAGCATGTGTGAAAATAGAATTCTATATTTGTGTTTGTTTTATATAATGGGCTGTTCTTTGACATAACCACTTGAATGCAAGAAAGAGATCAAAACCACTCAGCTTGCTATATTCTCGCATTTATGTTTTCCAGACATATGTGCTAATTGTACAGCCCCTTACGCATCTAAATATGCGATCAGCAGGGTTACGGGTTATACTTAGTACGCCTTCTGCAGGAGCGTACGGTGCATGGGCGGGCAGTACAGATTCAAGTACAAAATATAATAAAATGGATATTAATTAGTTCATTCAGTTTTTTATCATGTCATTTAAATCAATTAAATTTTTGGATTTGTGTTTTGAGCAAATAAATTGCTTACGTTTAAAAAATGGTAATTCTTAAAAAAAATGCTAATGAAATGAAAGTTTTTCTTAGATCCTGGTATAGAACGAGGAAGGTTCAATAAGTCCCCAATTTTGAAAAGAAGACGCCAATTTTTTCAATTCTTTTTTTAATTTTTCAACATAGTCCCCTTTAAGGAAGATACACTTCTCAACGGTTTTGCAATTTTCTTAACCCCTCAAAAAAAAAAAAAAGGATCTATGCCGAATAGGCTTTTATCTCGAGCATGAATGTCTCGTTCGAGCTAATTTTTTTCTCACGTGCCATGAGAATGACGCTTTTGCAGCCAAAAAAGTCGTCACCACTACCATACCAATGGGTGTGTCTCTGTCTCCTTTGGACGAAATTGCCAGGGAGAAAATCATTGTTTTGATCGTTCCTTAGTTTCTGGTGTGAAGTGCTGAATCCAGGTTTCATCAATGTTGGTAGCTCGATGAAAAGGTCTTTCGGATTTCGTCTAAATAATAATATAAATTGCTCTAAACGCTGCTTCGAAAGTAATAGACGCATATATGCTTGAAGTTCGTCGCAGCCAACGGCGAGACAAGGTTTTCATAGCAAACTTATCATGTAGAATATTAATTGCTCTTCAGTTCGAAACACCCACAGCCCCTGGTACTTCGTGTACTTTCGTTTGTACACAGCGTTAATCACGTCAGGCCGTTTTTGAAGAATTTTATCGGTAACCACGTCTGCTGGTCGTCCTGGTCGCTTTTCAATATAAACGGATGTTCGACCACGTTTAAATTCGTTAAACTAATATTTAACTTTGATCATACATAACGAAGAGTCCCCATAACCAGCATCCAACAATGCTTTTATCTTCTCGCATTTTGTCCCATCTAACAACAAAAGTCCAATTACTCAAGAATACTGGCCTTTTTCCATTTTAGCTAAAATGGCTGCCAAATCCGAAATAAACCATCAATCCATCTGAAATAACACCCTTCATTTTAAGCTTAATCAAACTTAAAAGGGAATCTAAGCTTTAGAGAATAGAATTTGTGAACCAAATTTCGTTGATCTGGCTCAATCTATTTTTTGGATATGGAAGGTTGAATGTAGGGTCAAACATGGATAAATTAATTCCTTTGGTGATGCTGATCATAACGGTATAGATTTCCATAGGTCTCTGGACACTAGTTCTGTCTAGTACATACAATACATAAGGTGCATGATGTGTATTTTTGGGCTTGTAATAATTTTAGAATAGAATTTCATTAAGAAATTATGAATGTCAATGTCTCTTAAGATAGTTTCGTAAGCTTTTGCTAGTTATAACGATTTTTCATATAGCGCAATTGTGCTCTGTTTAAGTTGAGGAGATTTATATTTATCTGTAATAAGTTGCTTTAAGTGTTCTTCCATTGCTCAGTAAATCTAATTATATCGTTGAAGTACATATGGCAAAATATATATATTCTAGATGAAGTATTAATACCTCGTTGAAAAATACTGGGCGAATTTTTCATTCCAAATGTTAATTACAGAAATTCCAATTTGTCGGAATTTACAGAACAACGCTGTCTTTTCGAATCCTTCTGCATAATATTTTGTGGAATTATTGGCCCCATTTAACATAAAGCAGAGTTAAGTCTGGTGGGCGAGAATTTCATTCGTAGCATTTTGTTTTTGTTTTGATTTGGAATTAAACGGCTGATTTTGTTTTTTTTTTTTTATTTATTCGCTCGGGTTTTCATTACATATTATAAATTTTACTCTTGGATTGATAGATAATCCGGGCCTTGCCGCCCTACCAATGTAGTCGGCATTACTGGCCTATCTGGTCTGTTGCAATGCTATATTTAAGAAATTTTTCTATCGCTTAAGTGAAGCTCATAATTTTCTGGATTGCTTCCTCGGATAGGTCAGTGAGATTTGCGAAACTATATTTGCCAAAGTTAGCATATCTCGTTCTGGATAGGTTATAGCCATCGGGAGAGGATATGTGTGATATCGAAGTCATCTTCGGAGTCCAGACAAACAGGACGTATTGTCGTAGATTGAATGCTGATTCGGTTTTGCCCGGACACCTAATAGCAGTGCCCTGTTAGCAGTGTAATAGTGCTCGTCACAGTGTGTCTTTCGTACGCAAGAAGGATATCCTTAGCGGCGAATACGCAGGCCATGTTTGCCTGGCGTGTCTACACGTTGGTTCGAGGATCCAACGCTCTTGTGCCAAGGTTCTGTGTCTTAAGTCTATGTGCAGTTTGCACGTGCTGAGGGAAATTTTTACGAGTTTGAAAAGACTGACTGCCTGCTCTAGCCAATACGTCCACCTGACAGTTGCCCTGAAACTCCCTATGTCTTGAGACCCACCAGATTCTGATTCCGTTATGATTTCCTTTATCGCTGAGGGATAGGATACAGGACAGAACTGTTTTGGACTTATAAAGGGGTAAGGAAATACCATTAATACGATCTTGACTGTCGGAAAGGATAAGAATATTTCTATTAAATATTTTGTTTTTGAGCAGTGTATCGGTAATATACTTTATTACGAGGATTTCAGATTAGAATACACTGCAGTGGTCTGTTACCTATACCAGGATCTATGGTGTGCCTCTGGTGGCATTTACGACAATTTATTGGCAGCCTAATGCGTCTGCTATACAGAAGTCTGGAGGTCATATAGCTAATTGATTTGTCAACCTTGAATCATTCCAATTCCGCATTATATTGTTGAAACCACCTTCGATATCAGTGAAGGCAATAAGGGTGAATTCCTTATTTTTAGCTGATTTATCAATGATTTCAACAAAATTTTAATCTTGTTCTTTAATTTGTAAGTATCGGTTTATTGGTTGGTTTGAATGTATCCTCACTGGCGCAGGATGACTTAGACCATGAACCGGATCGTTTTGTAAGTTGTTTGTTTGAAGACTTTTGAAGCCTTTTTTCTATGCTTCCGTTTCTGCTCCTTTTTTAAATATTATAACTTATTTCACCCTTTTTTTAACTTTTCCTCTTTTTTTGTTCGTTTTTTTAGATTGTCTTCATTTCTTTTTTTTTTTTTAGATATATTTTTGTAGCTTTTAATAGATTTGCTCCGTTTTTTCACGGATACCTTTGTTGTTTTGTGTAAGGTCGCACGCTTAGGTCTTTTAATATCAGGTAGCCAAATCTTTAGAATTCAGTTGCTGTCGGATACAACTCATTTTATTTTTATTTATCGTGGTGCAAGATCCATGAGCCCAAAAATTCTTTTTTTTGGCGAATTCCCTCACGAAAGCGTCTCATTACGCTTGCATAATATTCCTTGTTAACGGTCTATCTTGTAGAAAGAATTCATTGTAAATGACTTATTCAGTCAAAACCATTCACTCTTTTTGGGTCTGATCGGCAAGTCATTCTCATAGATGCACGTCTTATCGTCATTAATGATCCGTTTGGTGAATATTGCATCGCATTCTACTATTGAATTTTGTCTTTCGCGACTTACAACTGTCCCTGTCAGGCATGAAATTCAGGTATTTTGTAACCGGCGCCATTGAAATCGTTTTTAACACAGAATTTAAAACAAACTCGTTTTTGAAAATGCAATTCCATTCTGAAAATTGTCAAAAATTTAATTTGCAAAATCGTATATTTACAACGCAATGTTACTTTTACAAATTTTAACCTATCAAATTGGGAATTAATTCAAAAAGAAAACAAATCAGCTGAATCACATCGCCACATCTTTATTATTCCGGTAACTCTTTGATCAAGCTAATATTATGCTTGTAGGTAGTTCAATCAAAGATAGTTATTTTCATTTAAATATTAAAGTTATAATGCACTTTGTAGAGTAGTTTAATTCACTCAAATTGTTTTTCCACACTTTACTGTAAATATTTTAAGCCTTGTGTAATATATGGCGATTATGTACTAGAATATTAATTCAAAGATTCTTTGTTTCGTTTATAATTTTTTTTATGATTTCTTACTTCAAGAACATGTAAAAAGGATAATAGAAATTGCATTAGGTGATTCTTATTCGGTTTTTCACCAGTACATTACACTAATATTAGCAAATTTTAGTTCTGCATTCTTTGATTCACAGTAATTGAATGTTTCATATTTACTGGATGACATACTTTCTTTTATAGCTGAATCTTTTATTACATCTACTATTTTGAGCTTCTTTTTATGAAGAACTATGAAGAACTATTCTTTTTATGAACAACTTGAATGCAGATAGTTCTCCGTGGCCTTTTTGCATTTAAGAATCAGCACAAGATTTGGCCGTTTCCAAGGTTTTAGGAAAATTCATTCTCCAATGCGCTATTGTATTACAATAGCGTAAAGATAAAATTGTCTGACAATTGCAATGTTATGGACCTTATTATTTGTTTCTATTGCACTGCGAGTGTTAGTATGTCCGAGCCCGTCGTACTTCTATACTTCTGGTCGTTTATTCGAATCTTCACACTTTTCGCTTTCGTTTCTTCTAAGAATCGATTAAAAAGATTTGTTTTCTTTTTTTGTTATTTGTTAATTGTATTAAAGTTCTGGCATCGCCGTGTTTCTTTGAGATTTTCTTCGTCCATATTTCACTTCGTCTCTATACAAATTGCAAGGATTTCGATTCTCTCTGGATACCTGTCCCTTAGTTACCGATAGCATTACGTTATTCTTTTAGTTCCTGCCTGTCTTGTACATAAAACGTTCTCGTTAGAAACGTCGAGTTATTTGGTCATTTTTGCTTCGGTCATTTATTCGGTCATTTATTCCGAAAAATTCTGAAAATGCGCAAATTCCTTATAACATTTTGTTTTTGGGTACAATCCATCTGCCAAAAAGCTATTGCCCATCGTAGTTACTTTTTCTGCTATCTGAAGTCTCTTGAGTTTAATAATTTGGTAATGAGATGCTTAGAGACGCTCAACCATTTCCAGATAAACTTCCAAATTCCACTGCCCATTGCCGATGAAACTACTGTGGGCTTTCTGCATGGCTACTAGTTTTGGTAGCTAAAATAATTATTTATGCCTATTTTAATTTTATGCAAAACTCCGATTTTTGTCCGATAGTGTTTGCTTGTTCTTTGTTTGCTCGAGTAGGTTCTTTACCGTTTCGTAGTAATTTAAGTTTTTCGAGAACATGATATGTGGGTAGTATAATTTTTGTAAAAAATAAATGACTTAAATTCATTCTTTTTAAATTAAAAGACAGGTGACAATGTTGCAATTGAGCCAGTCACATATAATTTATACAATTTTCACTAAATATCAACTTAATTACGAGCAAGGCTTGTTCGAATTTTTGAACAAATTGATTTGATAGTATTATGGTTTTTACTAATAATTGCAAAGAAATCATTCAATTTTGTTTTGAAAACGGTGTGTCGATCATACAAAGCTGTCATATAATGTCACTATTTTTCTGCAATGTTGAGTATGGAAGGCGTAAAAATATAATTCAAGAAATTCGATTTACTCAGTTCCGTTTGTCCATCTAGTCGTCCGTTTATTTACGGCCACAATTAATGGTTTGATTGGCAATTACGGTTTATCTTCTAATGTTTATTTCTCCATGCTGCATTATTCATTGTTGATTGTAGAATTACCAGCAAAATATAACCCGTTGTTAATTAACTATTAACCGTAAAACTTTTACTTTTGTAAATAAATAAGCCTTTGGGTGAGTAATGGGGTTTTGAAACTAAGTAAAGGCAAATTATCAAAGTAAATTACACCCCTTAAATTCTATTTGATGAAACAAATTTGCTTGGGATCCACCAGAAGTGGAACATACAGTTATTATGACATATAAGTAAATTAAATTTTAGGTACCGAGTGAGTTCGACCCCTGCATTTAAAATTATGCAATACAGTATTTGTCGGATATAATTAAGAATAAATTAAAATCATCATTATTATTTAACATGATTGTCGAATTAGTTGAAACTGTAACAAATTGTAATTTTTTGTTCCTTCAATAACGTATGTCTGTGTATATATGTAAATGACGAGCTTGAGTTGATGTTGAACCCAGTTTAGGAAGCCAAGCCATAGCAAAATTACCATATCTTTCGAAGACGCAAAAAAATTTGAAACAGAGAATATGAAATTTGAATATTTGCTTCGCTTTCTAAAGGAAAGTATTTCCACCTTTTTATGTTTTTTCCTTCCTCTTCATTTTTACCTTTCTTATAGAATATTTGTTTGCAAGAAATTCGATTAAAGCACTTTTCCCACATTTTTTCGTGCTACACCTTTGTGTAATTAGTATTGAATATTTAATTTTTCCTTCGCCAGAAGAAGAGTTCAATAATTCAATTTCTGCGGAAACTATATTAGCTTAGGAATCGATTAGGATCATAGTTGCAAACTTCAGTCGGATACAGTTATTTCTCTATGTTATATGTATGTATGCTTTGCGCATACCCATAATAAACCGATTTAAATTTTGTTTGCCCTGAAAATTATATCAATGGAATAATTTTATAAAATTGCAAAGATATGTTCATAATTAATATGTACACACTTGTAATAGAAAAGCATGTCTTGGAGAAAAATGTGGCCTTCCTCAGACACAATTTAACGCAATTCATTAACATTCCATCATCTGTCTTGTATGTTTTAATGTGCTGCGTATATGCGGAACATGCACTAATCTCTTTGATATAAAAAGTCGGCAGGAATTGCATTTCAATTTGCAAGCGCTACAGTGCATTTAATTATAATTTTCTGTTTACTTTGCTGATACAAAATATTTTAAAAATGTCAGCCAATATGCGAAAGATTCATTGCGGGCAATTAAAAAAATTAAATTGTCGTTTTCATTTATGAACATTATGTAAACGGCAATTTTGATCATTTAATTGAATAAACCTGACAGTTGACTTCACGAATCACACAAACCAGGGAACACAACCATAATTGCAAGAGATGCACCCAGTCAAGAGTTTCAGCTAATCAGATAGTCAACAGCAAATTTGTACTGCTAACCAATTGACAAAATGCCACTTATTGCATTGCTATGCAAACATATAAATATAAATGCGTTTGCATTCTCCCCACGCCTGGATTTTAAATGAAATGTTTAATTAATATCAAAGCTGCTTCGCACTCTGCACGGGAAACAGTCTTTTGCTCAATGTTGTGCTGCGTATATATTTTCTTCTATTTGGTTGCTTGCTTAGTTGTGTGCGCTCTATGTACTGGCTGCCATCCAATAGAATTTTTGTATATCTCTAGAAATAATTATCGCCTCAGCGCTGCTGTTGGTGAAAATTCTTCACGCCTTCTTGTTCGCTCGCACGCTCACTTAGTGGTATACCATAAAATTTGTAATAAATGTATGTGCCCATTGGCGTGAATTATTTTGAATATAATTTGAGTTATGTTTAATAATTCTTAAATTTAATGATTATTTTGTCTTCTGCTTATGAATCTTAAACGTTCATTAAAGCAGCAATGCGGTATTTTGGCATTTTAGGTTTTTTAATTAGCCGATTTCAGTATTCCAACAAAAACGATAAAATAAAGAAATTTTAATGATGAAATTAAGCCGTAACAGTGTAGTAAATAAAATTTAACTGACAATTAAGTGTTTAATAGTTAATGTAGATCTTCGTTTTGAATATTGAATAATTGAGAACATTAATAATTGTATGTACTGAAATTGTTTAGAAAACTATGTCATTTGGGACGGTTACATTATCGACTGATGATAAACAAGACATTTTATCGGACAATACAGAAAAATTTCAAACTATCACTTCATCAGACTGTATGACGTTAAATCGAAAATTGCTGTAATTGATTATTAAAATACTTTAATTCAGAAATGTTTTACTTTCAGACACAGAAAATGCATGTAACAATCTGATTAACGTAATCATACATAAAATATTAATAGACAAGTAAAAGTACTGGATGAGGTCGACAGAAAAATACACTCTGTTTCGTAAATATAATTCTGAATTATATGTAACATACAAGTTGATCAACATAAACACCTTTTTAGATAATATGAGCACACTGGTATGAAAATAGGTTGGACACTCTTCGATCTACAATTTCTGTGGTTTTTTGAATATGACTTAATAAACGATTTAATCATCCTTGGCTCCAGAATTATTTTTGAGACTCGAAGCTTCAAGAACATTTTCGTGCTTATAATGTTGATCAGAAAGTTAAAGTTAACTAACCTAATCGATTTATAGATTTCGCAAGAATATCTGATGATTTTGTAGCGATGAAAGTCCAATTTGGCATGCAACGATATGAGAGGCACACAAATCAATGGATGGAAGATGTAAAACAATGCAATTTGAGAGTTTCGGTTATAGTGTTAAAACATCTTGAAATACGTCAGGAAAAAAGTAGACTATAAAGGTCGGCCACAACCATATATAATTCCAAAACATAATTTAAAAATCAACTTATAACTATTCATTATTTTACTTAAAATTGGCATTATTCAACTTTACACTTTTTAGTAAAATATAAAATAAACGGATAAATTGGAAAACAAACTTGTAAAGGCATAAAAACTTGGTAAAAAACAGCTTTAATGATTTTGAACAGATAGGATGTATTGTCATTGTGAGCTAATTAGATTTGGACAATCTTTATAAAAGTTTAATTGTTTCATTAGAAACATCCGATCCACGACTGGTACTCGATATTATGGGCCATATTCCGCCACTTATGAAGTAGGTTTCAGTTGTTACAAAATAAATGTGAATGCCGAATTTTATCAATTAAGCCTTAAAACCACTAAAGTTATTGTGAACATGGACAAACCAATGCAAATCAGACGAACATTCAATATTTTTTGATTCTTTATGTAAAAACTCATAATGCCACCGATTTTTGTTGGGATTCCTTGAGTATAGGTTAGCTACAAGAGTTAGTGTTTCATTTCGTTATGTTGGTTTTGTCTTGTGGTCATTATGCATGGTTAAAAATAATATGATATTATAACAATATAGATATTTCCTATTTCTTTAAAAATTGCTGGAAAGTCGTCGTTTATCATGGCAATTTAAAGTCCAAAACGATAAATGGAATTGATAAGAAAGTTATTTGGGGGTTAGCCCTTTTTAGAAACATTCCCGGCATTTGACCATGGAACGTTTTATTTGCGAATATATGGGAAGAAACTAAAATTGCATAAAACGCAAATTAAATCAACAATTGAACATACTCGTCGTACTCGTTAATTTTTGCTTAACACAGATTGAAGAAACTCGTGCAACGGTTTAAACATTTCTTCAAATACAGTCTTTCAGCAAATTATTTCTTTTTAGTATGTCTCCGAATTTGATATTAAAAAATTTGATTACAAAAAATGTCATGATTTCATGAAAATCAGAAGTTCTTTCTCCAAGTTGGGGGTCGGACTAGAGGGTTTTAAGGAAGAATGACCATAATCATTAATTGAATTTAAAGAACCTTCTTTTCTGAGTTAAAATGGATATGCTCAATTCGCCTAGTCCAAGTGGGAATCATTGGGTTGAAATCAGATGCAACTCAACACACTTATGTGGTCCAAAAAGAGAGTTTGACTGGAATTAGCTTCAAATATCAATTGAATTCGACAAATTTTCATAACCAAAATGAAATAAATATCAATGCGTAGACTTAAAATAATCATCATTAGGTGAGATGAAACAGTATAAGTACTACAATGAGAGCCCTTTCATGATATGGGTAAAAATCGTTAAAAACGAAATTTTCTCCGTTTTTTGCTGATATCACCAGTAAATTTACTTTTTTAAATAAAATAAATTACTATCAAAGAAAAAAAATCTTTTTTAAGAAAATAATGGATTTCAGGTGAATTTTATTAATCGTAATAAAAGAAGGGAGGCGGGTAAGTTGAATATGGGATTGTTAGAT
>JXPQ01004671.1:16256-28437 GCA_001014675.1 Ephydra gracilis
TCGAGATGAGAAAACCCAACAACAGCGTTTGAAGAAAAAAATCGAGGGAAAAATGGCTCCATTTGCAGAAAAAGTAAGTGTTGTGGCATCAGGATGATTCACCGTGTGACAATTCCATGAATGCGATGGTAGATAGCATGAATTGGGCTTCAAATTGTTTCCAAAACTATAGTTTTCTCCAGATTTGGCTATCAGTTTTCTTTTCTCAAGGCTCAAGAGAATGCTCTCTGGTGGAAAATGTAGAAATCCCTTAAGTTGAGGCCTATTTTAAGGCTAAATCGTACTCAGAGAATGGTTTCAAACAAATGCCTAACAAACGTAATCGCTGTATGGCCTTCGAAGGCAAACATTTTGAATTTATTCAAAGAAATTTTTTTCTATGTAAACGTAGGACCTTTTCAGCCCAACTTTTCGCTAGAAAAGTCTTGATAACTCATGAGTTCAGGTACGAAAATGCTGAAGATGCAGTCTATGATTTGATTATGAAATGCATTTTACTCAATATATTAAAAATAATATTGAATTCATTTATTTATGCAGCACTCAAACTGACATTCATTCAAAGAACGATCACACGCACAACTGCACACCATGTGGTATGAGTAACATTTCAGTTCACTTCTCTGATGCGCGTACATCATAACAACTGACAGTGCAATATTTAAATCCGTTTCCTATCGATTTCGAATGATGGCCGACATGATTGACAACACATCTGCATAAATACAATAAACTCTGCGGCTTATCGATTCCCGTCTGGCTGAAAGCTAACAAAACCACATAAGCTCATTTAAATCAACGTCACTCAACGTATTATGTTCATATTGTAAAATTAAATATGTAAATAGGGCATGATTTGTAATATGAGAATAAGGCGTGCATTATTATGCAATATTAGTTGTGTTCAAATATGCGGTATTTTTTTTTTACCAATAGTGATACAGTCGAGACTAGGATGTAAGTTTTCCTCCTTTAAAAAGCCAAATGCATTTTATTTTTTTTTTTATTCGAGCAATGAATCTGCCAGCATTTATTATTAACGCAAGTTTTTGGTATTCCGAAAAAATGTACATACATTTAAGAAATTATCAACAGTTATTATTAATCCGCTGCGGTGACAAGTGTTAAGAAAAAACAAGTAAATAAGCCGGCTTAAGCTGTGTATTAATGCTTGATAAAAATAAAAAATAACACAGTACAGTAGCTAAAATTATTCTGAATGATTTTCGGAAATTGTGGACACCCTGGACGGCCATTTTTAAACTCAGCTCCCCATTTTTCTACTATACTATTTAATGAAAAATAGTCCTTAGGAGCTTCGAAAAATTGTTCATATATGTACTTTGGTTTGAAACCTAACAAGAATCAAAATTCAGTCACCCCAACAACAACAATGAAAAACAAAATAAATATATTTGAAAGAATATGCAATCCGCTTGTACTACTGTTCAACTTTTACTTACACAGTCAATTTGCCAGCTTAACCTGTTTTAAATTTTTAAGTAAGAAAGCATACAGTGGCAATCTTATTCTTAGCGTTAAAATGTGGTCATAACGTTGCCAGTACAACGCAGGTGTGGTCTTTCACTTCTACGATTACCACCGATCAAATAAGAATCGAAGATAGTACGAACAGATTGTGATACCTGCATACTCATTCGAATCTGTGGATATCGTTGATTTTATACATCTCATCATTCTACCCAATTCGCTATGACCCATCATCCCAATGAGCCCAATTATCTTACGTAGAGTATTCCTCTCGTACACACCCATTTAGAAGTCATCATATTTTGAAAGCGGACAAGAGTTACTAACGTATAGTAGGTATTTCTTTTCAAGCAAGTGCTCTAAAAGTAAAATGTCCTGAAATGCTTTAAACTCACAACGTAATTCGTCCTGTTTTCATTAAATGGCAGAATGATCTTCTGTTCTCCTTTAAGGAAGAGTTCGAACTTACCTATCCTTTATAAAAAATAGTATCAGTCATAGCACAGCTGGTTTTCTACATCGCCAAGTAAAGCACAATCGTTGCAATAGTCTGTCATAACCCACTACATAACATCCTTTATTGATTCATCGCTAAATAATAAAATGTCTTATAGTTCATAATTATTTATTCAATTTTATTCTTCATTAATATTTTTTTTTTTTTTATAAATTATTCACGCCATTTTGTAATGGCATGAAATATTAAAATAAGATCCAACTTATTAAATTAAAAACCTAAAATAGAGAAATAAAAAAAAGAACCAAAAAAAAACAAGATTTAAAAAATATTACGCCCAGTTCAAGATTTTTCAAAAATAGTGAAGTCCATTTTGTTGATTTTAAATTATAGCAACGTGTTTTTAAAAATATACCTTTTCCTGTGGTTGGACTGTAGGTAACTGAAAGCATTAACCGATTCGAACCATTTTGGGATA
Organism: Ephydra gracilis; assembly: GCA_001014675.1. NCBI lineage: Eukaryota > Metazoa > Arthropoda > Insecta > Diptera > Ephydridae > Ephydra > Ephydra gracilis. The sequence continues at coordinate 18,683 of JXPQ01004671.1, forward strand.
TACAATGCAAGACAACTAATCGTCTAAACGCAAAATTTCAAATTGGCTCGTTATAAACAAGAAATCAAATTTTTCGTGATTCACTAAATAATTGATATTTCTTGATTTTTGGCAAAATGCTTNCTCCCAAAATGCTTAAACCAGGTGGGCATCTCAAATAGCGACCCAATTCCATCCAGCTTTAAAGAGTTCCCAGAAATTACTCAAGTCANTTGGCAAAATGCTTAAACCAGGAGGGCATCTGAAATAGCGGTCCAATTCCATCCACCTTTAAAGAGTTCCCAGAAATTACTCAAGTCATTCTGACTGCAGCCAACTATATAGATTGACGGACACACCCTAATTCCAATTCTTTTCGGATTCTATGAAGAGAAAAGAGTCGAAATATTCTATTCTTATGCTTTGCACAAACCAATAATACCGTCAGTGTACATCTGATGAGTATAAAAATTCACAAGATCTTATCTAATAGAGAGTTTAACATCAAAAGGCTTCGGCTCCATTAAACAACACATTGAGCATATCTGAGTGTAACTACGTTAAGGCTTATTGTTTTTTTTGGGATGCAGAACTCAGACATGATGGCATATACCAAGTGGTAGGCTATAAAGTGAGCGCGCTCATGTAAAAATAAAGCACCTCTTTGATAAAAAGATAAGAAGTAAATTAGTCCCAGAACCAAGTGTTCTTAATAGAATGGTAAAACCACTTTATTCAAAGTTTGGGTTTGTGCTAGCTACAAAGTTATTTTGTTTTTCAGACGAATTTTGAATTCCTTGTCGGTAAAACTGTTTGTCTTTTGAAACAGACCAGTACGTCAATCACCTTTCGACTCCTGCGCAGGAATTTACGTGCTGTTCAGCCAATTCATGCACCATTAATGAAAAAAAATGGTAGCCGGCAACAGCTAGGGCTGATGAATATGATGGATTGAGGTACCAGTTTCTAGCTGCTGCCTTGACTGATACAGTCTGGGCACTGGCCGATCCATGTATCACTCAAATTCATCATTTTTTATCGGTAGTGATATATTTTAATGGTTGCTTTCAGTTAAAGACGCTTGCGGCATCACATCTTTCTGCCTCCACTAGACACATAGCACTTTGTTCTTGCGGAACCGAACTTGTTTTGCAGTCGTACGGCAAAGTTGACGCATGTTAACTCATCAGTCTTCCGCTTGAGAATACTGAAAATAAATTAATTTTTCATCACCAGTCGTTCGTGTCTTTGAAGCAAAATTTCAGCAGTTTTATTTTCGGCGTTCCATTTGTCATTCCTTTCATATGACTGGCATTTTCCTGTGTAAAGGTAAAAATTTTATGCTCTTTATAATTTAAAATTCATACCATTATTTTCTGATGCAAAGTGTTACCTTCATGCCATATTGTTTTCCATCTGGCGTCTTCATTTCTCAATTCACAATCATTACCTATGAACCGTTTAAACAATGTTTCTCATATTGCTTCTCTTAGAACATGGTCATCGTTTGTCTCGACTATGTTGGTTCCAACTCTTCAGCAAATTTCTTCAAATGAAAAAATAAAATTAATACATTTCGCAAACTATCATCATTTTCTCATTCTCATTAGTGCTTGGTACAAAGTTCGACATTTATAGCACCATCCAAAATATGATATCGCTTTCTCAATGAGTTCATGGCAAATCTCAGAGCAACCAAACAAAAAACAAGTCAAAAAAGTTACACTCAGGATTTACCGGCAGTACAATACAGGTTGCCTGCTATTTTAAATAAGCAACAGCTCATCAATTCAAATTATTCACTTTTTACGTCATTAATTTTGGTTGATTTTCTTGTGGACCACAAAGGTGTCTAATTTTCAAGGCAGCATTTTGGTACACGCACTGATTATATTACTATTTTCGAGCAATAATTTTGTAGAATTTAAATGATACATATCCGTAATTTAGCATTAAAGCCTCTTTTGGAGTCATGGAGGAACCTTTGAGTTTCATCCAGTCAAGCCAGTTTGGTGCATTGATTAAATTTGTGCTCACTGAAAACTGCATTTGCAGAATTCAAATGATAAATACGCACGGCTCTGCTGTTAAGCCTGTATTCGAACCTCATACTCGAATTTTCATTCAATCAAGTTTATTTCGGGAGACACATTTTTTATATTCATATCAAAACTACTTGGTGGTGGTAATGAGTCTTGAGAATTCTCTTCTGATTTGATTTCAGACGAGTCCGTGGCTGAATATCTCCTTTGGGCAAGCTTGCATCCACTTTCGACTGAGGCATGCTGTCCTCAAAAGGGTGCAAGGGTGTCAGTGGTGGTTTGATGAATACCGAGTGTGGGAGGACTACCTGACACCATTGGTATATGTGTTGTGGGGTCGTCGGAAGACCGGTTCTCTTGCTCACATCGTTCATGTTCTCTTTGCGCTCCGCTTTCTTGCCAGAACTCTTCTTTTCCGACGCTGATGTCTTTTTCTTTTTGTACACCATCGAGGTGCCGTCGTTTGGTGACAGCTGTGCTGAAAGCAGATTTGATGGCATCGCCGGTAAATCTTGTGGCGGCGTTTCATGAGTTGCGTGCAGTTGCATGCCCACAGCTGTGACAACACGTGTCATTGGGGCTCCCAAATGCAGGATCGCCAACTGTGCATCGGAAGTCTCTGGTGGATCTACAGTAATTGTGGTCACCATATAATCAATTGCAGTGCTCGTCGGCTCGGTGGCAACTTTGCTTGATTCCAAAGCAGTGTGAATTCCTTACACATCGGTGACAATTTTGCTTGATATCGAAGTAGTATCCGATTTTTCGTCAGCGACATTTTTGCTTGATGCCGAAGCAGTGCCAGTTTTTTCCATCTCTTGCAGCTGTACTTCTATCACCGTGCTGCTGCCCTCCGGTCAATTTGGTTGCGGCTCAGTTAAGTTCAATTCGGCATCAGTGGGTCCAGGCAACTGCGCAGTCTCAGTTCCTATAGTGGCGTCGGCTTCATTTTGAGATTCAGGAACTGTAGCATTATCACTGCCCACGTCCATTGCTTCAGCACTGACTTCAGGAGCGTGCGGCGGCGTTGAAATGTCAATGGCTTTCATCGCTTGTTCTGCATCAGGTTTGTCCGCAGCTTCAGCTGTGGGCACCTCATCGTTTTCTGGGGCCTTATCCGACGGTAGTGATATAGACGTAGCTACTTCTACAACAGGTGGCACTGCTGACAAATCATCTTTCGGCGATTCCTCAGCGATTAAAGCCGCACTAGGTGACTCTTTAGTCGCATCCACCTCTGAGACCGTGGATGTTGTCGCATTCGTTACAGATACAGGCGACTCAATACTTAAATTTCATAGAATTTAAATGATAATTGAGCATTAGAGTTGCTATGCGAAACCACTTAGATATTCTGGAGGTGTCTCTGATTTTTATCCATTAAAGCCAATTTTTGTTATATACATTCAACGGTGAATATTCATAGAATTTAAATGATCAATATGAGTGATTGAGCAACAAGAGCTCAGTAGGAATTTGATGCACACATTGATTATGTATATTTTTACGAAGTACTGAAATTTCATAAAATTTTATTGATGACTGTGAGTAATCCTCCATTAAACTCTCCAATAGCACTTTATAAAGTTACTGGAGATAGCTCTGACTTAAATGTAATTACTTTAATTTTTTGTAACACGGTTAAATGCTTTGATTTCCCTCCTATTTATGAAATTTCATTAGCAGTTGTGATGGCTGCAGCTGTAATTTTGGTAAGTAGGTGAACTTGAGCTACCTAAAATATTGCTCGCATCTTAACCAAATTGAAACTTTCATCGAATATTCATGCAATGAATGTGTGTACGATATGTACCGTCTATTTACTTCATGTCATTCTTTTTATTTTTTGCTTATGAACGGATGGACCTGCACAGCTTAATCAATTCCTGTGGTGATGCCGATCATATCGATATTAATTTTGATAGGTCTCCGTCAACTCATTTTGTATAATAAGTTCAGAGTTGTTCACAATAAATATTCGCTACCACACTCACTTCATGCAGCTCTCTGTTCGGAAAGGCAAAAGCAGCCATGCTTGTTTCAATACATTTAAAAAAAAAAGTTTTAACTTTTAAAGGCTTTTCAGAAATGTAAGTGGAAACCCTTATAACCAAACGAGAGCAAAGAGTAAATCTAATTTTAGAGCACATGACGGTATGAACACAGCAAGGAAAACCAAATCACTTCTTTGAATTAGTGACGAGAGAAAAGAAACTCAATTTGCTATTGTGTGCCGATTGATACACCTATCGTGAAGAAACTGGCTTGTGATCTGCACGCCCCTCTTTATGCACGTCGCCAATGACGTTGTTTGCTAGATTTGCTTATACGTGTAACTCTCGTTGTATATTGGATAGGCTCTATACTGTATACCAATAGCTTGTCTCCGCCACAAAAAAATGTTTTCGAAAATTCCCAGCTTTATATGTACAAACTTAAAAACTTTATTTGTCAACCAGAATGAAAAACTCTTAATTAAAGCAGTAGCAGCCAAAAAACTTAAACGAAAGTCGCCCAGTGAGTTTATCCTTTTTTCCTTAAACGCACAATTAAATAACATTACTTTATATTCCGCTACGCAACATCACGCACTTCTCGCCTTCGTTGCGTAAAATCCATCACCATCGCTCTATCTTGTGACTTTTGATGTCGACGACATGTTGTGGAAGAAAACAGAGGTCACTGCAGGCTGCCTAAGTGAACATTACGTTTGTACCGGTGTCCGAAGACTTATCAACTTATATACCGGTATGATCACCATAACCACAGGTATTGATTTACCAATATACGCCCATCGGTCCGTAGAAAAAAACTAGAAAGCAGGGCTTGTTTAAGAAAGTTTCTTACCCGAATTTTATGCTAAATCCAAGTTGCAATGTAATGAAAAGGATTATAAATAATTGGCCGAGTGACCGAGCTTTCTCCAGTACACCTTTGTCGTCCCAATAGAGGACTTAAACTAGAGAAAAAAAACTTTTAAGAAAGTTTGTTACCCGAATTTTATGCTAAATCCAAGTTTCAATGTAGCCGGTTTCTGCAAGTGACCATGAACAAACGAAAATCGGATGCACTTCCAGTACACCTCCAAAGTCGCAATACAACGTTTATACAAGATTATCGACATTTATTATTTAAATTTTAACACATTTCAGTATTGAGTGAACATAAATGTAAAGAATGTTTGTGCCAAGAAAGGGATTTACTGAATAAATGGCAGAGCTATCTCGAGTACATCTATGTGGCCGCAATAAAGGCCTTAAAACAGAATTCCTCACAGCTTTCTTTTGAATTTGACAAAATTCTAGAACCAAGCGGAGGTAAATGTAATCAATTTCATTACGATAAATGAGCATGATTTCAAGAAAATCAGAAGAACCCTCAGTTATAATTTTATGTCTACAAAAGTTCAGTAAAAGTTCAGTTGAGTAAACATGAATATAAAAAATTTGAGTACGACAAATTGGCTTCACTGGATGAGCATTATAAACACCTCCAGTATACCCAATGGGCATTAAAGCTAAATTACTTTCAGTTTTCGCTTGGATTCAAAAAAATTCTATAATTCAGTGGACAGGAATATATTCAATGTGTGAACCACAAATGGTCTTGCTTGCATGCAAATCAAAGGTACCTTCAGTTCACCTATGTGGTGTCAACAGGTGCTTTAAGGGTGAAGTAGCCACAGCTATCATTTGAATTTAAGGAAATTTCGGTATTAAATGAAAATTATCAATTTGCGTGCCAAAAATGGTATTGATGAAATACAAATCAGGGGTAGCTCCAGTACACTTATATGGTCCCAATAAAGCATTTAGATCAAAATTCCCCACAGCTTTTTTTTAAGAAAATAGAATAGAAAAATCTTGAATTGAGTGAATATTAATGTATGTATGAAAAATGGGCTGGTATGACAAATGGGCTTGTGGACCCAACAAAGGCTTTAATATTGAATTATGCATAGCTATCACTTAGATACGCATAGCTATCACGAAATTGCATTATTCACTGAATATATTATAAAAATGATGACAAAATTCAGAGGTACCTCCACAACACCTATACAGTCCGACTAGGGCCTTATCTGCAGTATCATGCATAGTCAACATTTCACATTGGATAAAATCTTTAGTACACCTATGTGGAATAGAGGCTTAACTGTTTGATCATGCATGTTTAACATTTCAATACTACGTAATTCCAGTATTAAGTGAACGTATATATAATAATTGTGTGTACCATTGATGCATTGAAATCAGGCACATATGTGGTCCACAAAAAGGGGGTAAAATAATATTTCTACAATAATTTAAACTACTGCATTGTTTTGTATTTGATAACGAAGCGACGTGAATTATATTGTTGGCCTAAGCCAAATCAAGCCATTTTTCTTGCTTTTTAATTCAACTGAACTATNAAATCTAGCCATTTTTCTTGCTTTTTAATTCAACTGAACTATGCAAGTTGCTATAACAGCATTATTTCTGTTTTAGAAACATCCGTTTTCGATTGTACTTAATTTATTGCAAACATTTCTGTGAGAATTTAATATATATTAAATGTTATATGCTCAAGTGCAATGCATTATTCACTTAATGGAAACCGCATTAAAAAGCACTCTCAACTTTTAATACCAAACATAAGTTCTGTATAACACCCCACAGCCTTGCAGCACATAATGCATGCAAATCGTTAATTCAGTATTTATGTAAATTGACGAGCTTATATGCGATACTGCGTCATTATGCTGCCGAATAATAATTTTGCCATCAACACTTTTTATGCTAAAACCCTTTAAATAACCAATTTCGGCATGTTTATGAGTCTGACCTGCATGGACTGCAGTGCACTTTCGTTTATGCCGGCATTGTGTGGTGCAAACTCAAACATGAACTTTGTTCAAACAAAACTTCAATTATAATTTTCGATTTAAATAAATTTTAATTAAATTGCAGATATTTTGCGCACCAAAATGAAAAGTTTCAAAATATGTTTGCAATTGAAATAAAATAATGGTTTTGCGCATCCAGGGGATGTGCGCAGATTGGATTATTAATTTGAAATGTTTGAAACCAATGCGTGGCATGGGAGAAGCCACAGTAGGTGCTCAGCATTACTTGTCTTGGGGTTAAGAGGTGAAGCAAATTGAATTCAGCATAAATGTGCACAAAGTTTATGCCATCAGATTTAATCGCAGTGTACAGCCCCCTAGCCAGCAGATCAATTCATAGGGCATCTTACAGTTCTTTCATCAGCTGTCTTTCTTTTAATTCAGGGTTGGTCTTGTAATTTAGCGCTTATTTGCTAATACTTTATAATATGTTGTTCTACAAGTTAGATTTTTGCCAAGGCGCTAAGACAACCTGTCTGACTCCTCCAACCGCATGAGACCAATATAAGACCGACTAGCCCACAACAAGCCGACGCGTAAGATATAGTTAAGTATCTCGCCCATTGTGCTGACGTTATTCACCTTTTCGTAATATACACTAGGCAATACATCATGAACCATTGGTACAATATCGAATAAGCCAAAGCGTAATCCGCTCGCTCTGAGGTTGTGTGCTTGCCACGTAACACACCAGCCATTCAGCACAGTGAGCAGGTCTCGCATAAAGACTGACTTTGACTTGATAACTTAACGATTGGGAGTCATCTTGCACGTGCGTCTAAGCAGCTATTTAATATGGATGATTTTTTATCCATAGTTCCCGCACTTGTAAAAATCAGTTCGCTGGTTTCAGAAAAACGCACAAAAATTGAGATTTAAGAAGAAGCTGCTATATATATCGATATCTCAATCGAGAGGGCGAATGCGATTCTAGAAACTTCAAGTGTTTTGAAGCTTTAAAGGTCAATTTAACTCAAAGATTCGAAAAACGAGAAAATTTCGACAAAATATCTTAAAAAAGCAAACGCTAACCCATTTGAACTTTTTGGGATCAAAATAAAAATTTTCTTCGACATGCACGAAACGTACGTCAAAATTTCCCTAAACGCATCAAATATATATTTTTTTGCTTTAAATCGCTGGGACCATTTTCGAGCAAACAGCATTTGAATGCATCGGAAGTTTAACGTAAATTTTCGCTTCTGAATAGAGATACTCATGGTTAATTTAGCATAACACTTGATTGTATGACTCTGATGGAATGCCACCTTGCCCCCGTCTAATACGATTTTTACCCTTCGTTATGCATTCATCATAACTTAATTTAAACTTTAACACAATGGTTTTGTGAAAGCTGTTTCCTGGGGTTCAGGCGATGTACTTCCGCTATTTATGGGAATTTTTTGTTCAAAGTGAGCAGATCTGAGTGTGGCATGTTGAGCAAACTATAAATGATTTTGAACGAAAACCAAGTAAAATATTTTGAATGGAGGAATTGACTAAAAATTAATTTTACATACATGACAAGGCTCTAGACAAAATGATTTACTATCCTGCTACTTCATGATGGCAAAAATTATCTGTACTTCAGATTAGCAGCATTACGACTTCATATTTTATTTGCTCAAACCATAATCCCTTTAACGTAAGCTTGTATTAGAAGGTAATGTAACTTTAACGACGCATTCTTAAAATTCGATGAAGAAAATGCATCCATTTGTTATTTAGAACTGCACCAAGAACTACAATTAAAATGGAATACTTCAATAAAGTGTGTGAGGTCTAAGACTTTTTCTGCCAAGAATAACATCAGCTAAAAAATATAACTTAAATTAGTTTAAAGCCTCGCTGAATTTTAATACCAGAGCACTCTCTCCGAAAACAAAAACAGCACATCTAATTCGCTCATAATACCAGTCCTGCCATACGGTGAGGAAGCCGAAATGCTTTCAATATCTAATAAGCATAAATTACCTGTGCTTAAGATCAAAATCACACGCAAAATGTATGGACCTGGTACTGGTGGTGCAATCGCAGCAGTTGATATAATGACGTGGTTATGGTCATATGAGTGCTATAGCTAGGATATACCACTGGAATGGATATGTTAGAACCAGTTCTTAGCGTTTTTAGCTGCCAATAGAGCACTTGTAGTCTCAAGCGAGAAAATCATATTTGCGTTGGGGGCACTTGGTCAACACACTACGCATTAGCGTTATAAAAATTTGAGGCAGATTTTCATGTAAAATTTATTGTTAAAATCTGATTAAACACTTAGTTTTTATAATTATCCATTACTAGCCACTATATTTTCCCCATCTGTCTGCAAATTGATGAATAGTATCGCGGGAACATTCCGCGTGTTTGGCTGCTCTCACTGCTTCGTTCCCTCTTTTGGGTTTCATCATAATTGTAGCAGTGCTGCTCAGCCAAGCCTTGTGACATCGATCGGAAGAGATGATAAACTAAAACAGCAATAACCGGCTACATGAATGAATGGGGAAGGACTTACCATTTCAGTGTTGCCTAATAAGTTTTAATGGGCGTTGCAGCACATAGCGGAATATTGTCATGATACAATGTAACTCCCTTGTATGTCTCGACGTTGGTCGTTTGTTTTGCAATGTTCCATTCAGATGCATCAACTTTCGACAATAGACTGCCCATGTTATTTTTTTTTTGTGTGAATATAGCTGCTCATAATACACCAGAACCAGTTGGTCCCACCACAGCATAATCGCCGCGCTTTGAATATTCGACTAGGAAAATGATTATGAGGCATCGCCAGGGTATCCATACGTTGTTCAACTTTTTGGCTAATCGTGATGGACCCATGTTTTATTGCC
>JXPQ01004678.1:844-14858 GCA_001014675.1 Ephydra gracilis
TTTTATATCTGCTTGTGCCCACAATCACTCAAAACAGCACGTGCATCGATGACGTAAATGTTTTTGGTTTTATCGCTGTGCAGTGACGTCATATGGAAAGAGATAACAATATTGAGTCTATTTTCATTTAACCTACACCACTCATGATGTAATCGATTATATCTTAGGTTATGCTTTTTTGTTCCTCGCTTTCCTTTGCATGTACATTACCTTGAAACTGCACGAAAAAAAATCTAAATGCATCTGAGTGTTATCCTGTATTTCTTATATATATATTTTTTTGTATTTTTTATTCAATTATTTGCAGTAATTAATTGATTAACCTTCACCTGCTGCTCCTAAAATCTTATTTAAAATTTATCTATTGAAATTTCATAAAAAACGGAATTGACTGAGCTCTAACCTTTGTATGTACTTGAGAAACCTTAAAACTGTCACCAAAAGCTTTTTCTAAAGCTAGCATGTTGTTTTTAGAGTCACGTTTATGACATACATTTCACGAGATCGACGATCAAATCAAAATGTTTACCAATCTTGCATTGTCCGCCCATGCGCAGTTTCTTTAATCGTCTGTCGGCTGTACATTAAAAATATGAACTACACATCGGTTAGAATTACAAATATGTTAAGCGGCAGTGCCGATCATCGTTAGAAATTTTTTTGGAATAAATTTTTAAATTGAAATTAGTATGAATATCATAGCACCCATGTGTCCAAATTGATTTGAGGACTTGACTGTGCAAAGTCATTTTATGTTGTCAGAACTACGCTCTGTCTAGGAATACCCTATTTCTGCCAACCCCAACTCAAACGCTATCATTCTAATACTTTTTGCATTTAATTTTAGCAATACTACTTAATGCTGCATAACTGTCCAGTCTAAGTGCGTATCTTGCTTTTTGACTCAGAACTATCACCTTTCTTAGAAATATGTACCAATATAGCAAGTATGCATTCGGCATTTTAATTTAATTTGAACATAAGTGTGACTGGTTCAGCACCTATATGATTTAAGGACTTGCTTGTGCATTGTGATTATATTTTGACCAAACTGTCCAATGAAATATGCATTGGCCGGTATAACGCATATAGCAAGCTGCAGGGACATTCATCATGAATATTAGTGTGAACGGTACAACGCCCATATGTCCAAATTGATTTAAAGGCTTGATTGTTCATAATTATTTTACGTCATCAGCGCTATGGTCTGTCAATCGAAATACTCCATTTCTGTCAACCTGAAATCAAACTCAATTTTTTCATCATGCTTTTTGAATTTAATTTTGCAATATTCCTTAATTTGGCATTACACCCCAGTCGAAGTGAGTATATTCTTGTTAGACTCAGAAATATCACCCTATGAAATATGATTCAATATAGCCACAGTTGGCATTCGGAACTTGACCCCTCACTTAATATAATACTTCTGGGTGCAAAAATTTATCGAAAGCCAGGGGCATACCCAGAAACACTGCTGAACATATTAATCAGCAACTTTACGTCGTGATGCCTTGTTTTAGGAAAAGAACTGCAATTATTCCTTATTTCATTTCTGCTTCTAACCAGCAAAAATGTTTTCGTGGCGTTTAACAAGTCTTATGTGTGTATAAACACAGTGATGTCGGTTAATATAACATCAATCTCGATTAGACACAACATTATAAAAAATAAAAGGATTCATTCAAAACGCTTGGTAGATTTTATTATTGATGTAGCGTAATTGCAGAGTCATTTTCTTAAATTCTGCCACATTTATAGTTTTCCGACATCCGCAAAGCTTGCTTGTTGAAATAACTACCAAGAATACTTATAGCAATTTAATTAACTACTGCTGGCTTGATGGCGCCTGCTACAAACTTTATATCTGCAATTTAAATTTTATGGCCCCATTTAAACAACATGCAAACTTACATTTGAAATGCTAACATAAATAGCATAAACTAGGAATCTATTTCAAATTAACAAGTAAACTGCTAATTGAACTTCTTCTGCTTTAAGTTGGCATGAAAAAATTTATCAATTTATTGAAAGCAGCTCATTGCGTTTATTTATAGTTTATTGAACACTATAATGGCAATCTTTAACCTTTTGCCTTTCGAACAGGGCATAAATATGCATAAGTGCAACACTGCGCACAGAATTCATTTAAACACTGCACTGCGAATTAATTGCTTAATTTAAAATATCACAAGAATAAAGCGTTAAGCATTTGATAAATTATTGCAATAACAATGATAAATCGTTGGACATCAATGTAGACTCCAACAAAAAAAAAAAAAACAAAAAAGTTTAAATCGACAAATATTTATGCAAACATCTCGCAGCGCATGCATAAACGCCAGTACATCTTCAACAAATTCTCACCTGCTGAGGAATAGTGGCGCACCGGCACAAAAGTGCTTTACTTACATGCGCAAGCCACTCGTTCAGAATCTGCATTAGAAATACGGCTAATAAAAGCCAGCCAGCCAGCCAGCCAGCCAACCAACCAGCAGTGTTTTGTAAACGATGACCTCGACCTGTCCAACGTTGCTAGCCTGAAATGTGAGAAGATTTAAAAAGTCTCCGTCTAACGACATATTGACATGCAACAATTGTAAGCACCCGCTTGCTCTTTGTATTTGTTATAAATTCAATTTTTATGTTTTATTTTAGCATTTAACTCTGTTACTCGTTTTAAGTGTCTATTTCTAATGTGTACTAACTTACATGGCGGTGCTGCAGTCTGATTTAAATGCATTATTAATTATAAGATTTATAGCAAAAGATATAGGAATGCATAGAACCGCATGACTGGTTTTTTGTGTTTGATGGTCATCAAGAGCAAAAACAAGCTGTTTTTTGTTTGTACAATTGAATTTGCTTAAAGATTGATGCTTTTAACGAGCGCTAAAATTAAAATCGTTTTGTAACTGCAAATCGCTGCATTATTCTGAAAAATTCTTTACAGTATATACTAAAAGCAAAGACACGTAATAGTTGCTGTATCGGCTAATGCAAGGCGCATGCGATGAATTTGCATGCGTATCGTACAGTTTCAGGCAGTCTAGGAAATCTTGCGGAAAACGCGGTTATTTTTAGCAATTCTTGTTCCTTATTTTGCGGCATGCATTCCAGCAGGCATCATCCGACGCACCTCAGCCGGTAACAGTTGGGGTGAAGAGTTAGTAGGCTCACACATAGATGGCGCTACGAATATTAAATTTATATGATTTTATGTTAATCCTTACATACAAAATATATACGAGTATTTTATCTTGCAAGCAATTGAAGAAAAGGATTGAAAATGAAATTTCATGTCTTAAGTAAGCATTGGTTTTTGACGAAAAAACGAAAAAAGAAACACTGTTGATAAACGTTATGCACACCTCGCACTGGGGAAATCAATAGTTGCTACGTTTAAAGGAGGCCAAATGAGCAGCGATGCAGGCAATGAGCTTTAAATTGCTTCCGCAACCACCGTATTCTACAGCTTTGGCCGACAGCGACTTTTTTCTACTCTCAGACCTCAAAAATATGCACGCTGGAGAGATAGCTAGCGCCGGTGAAGATTTTATCACCGAAACTGAGCCTAACCATAAATCGTACTATAAAAATAGCAACGCGAAATTCCTTCACCGCAATTTAGTGATAACATAAAATCAATCATAACTCTACGAACTTTTCAGCTCAACTGTTAATAGCTCACTGAAACGTTCAGAAATTGAAACATAATTTCGGACAAAAAAAGTTTCGAATTCATTATATCAAATGTGCGCTTGAAAATAGCGTGGGATATATTTTATCTTACAGCTAACAAAATTGTCCTCTGTATTGCTGCAGAGTTATTTCAAGTTCATTCAAGAAGTTCAGAAATCTTCATTAAGGCGTGTGCTAAAGACTATATCCTAATTTTTGCATTCTTAAAGGAATTTTATGTGTTGCATCGTTGGCAACGCATCAGAAGGCTTGAGATTAATTGACGTCGAAAACATCAGAAATACGTGCATGTCAATAGTTGTGATGTTTAATGTGGTGGAAGTTGTTCCAACTTACGGCTCGCCATCATTACCTTCGAACGTTAATATCACAAAAGTCAAGAAACATGCGTGAACAGCGTAATTAAAGTTTACTAGGGATTATCTGCTTCAATAAAAACGCAATACAGGGATACTCGGACTCATTGTTGCTGTTGATGTAGCAGTGAATAAATTCATATAGAACATAATTATTTGGGAAAATGATTTCTGGTGAATTTAAGTTGAAAAAAAAACCGATACTTGTCCTCGATTCCTGCATTCTAATTATCTACTTATAAAAATAAATATTTTAATTTACTGAAAGGTTAGAAGAGCACTAACGTATAATCAGCTATTTGTAGCAGTCGTGCAACATTAACAAGCGCAATTCATATCAAAAGTTCGTTGGCAATTTATATCAACAAATTAATAAATTAGTCAACTAACTCATTCGAAAATGAATTTCCATTAAAGCAAAACGAGAATTGATGGTGGCGCATACTGTAGCCGTGTTTAACATACTGTGCACATAGCTGACGAGTAGCTGGTAATAAAAGCAAATAATATATATAAAATGTTTTTTGGAATGAGTTTTTTTTATTGCTTTTATATTTTATGACGTTCAAATGCAAGCCAAGTAAACTAATACTGGTTTTGTATGGCTCTCGAGCTGCACTGCCAAACAATTAATTGTTGAAGCTAACATTTGATGCTTCAACGCTGTCATCTTCAACGTTAAACATTCTGTCACAGACATTTTTGAGGCGCTACAGGAGAGTACGTATCTTTGAATGAGTTACATAACACTTAATTTTGCCCACGTCGCTGGCTATGTGGACAGGTATGCACATGCATATATGTGTGCCTTGATTGTTGCACAGTTAGCAGAACGTAAAGTTTTAATTAAATGCTGGACTTAAATAAGTTGTACTTACAATTTGCGCTAATGTGCCAATCAGCAAGTGCTGTAGACGTTGCTCTGTCTCGCTATGCTTAGCGTTTGGTGGCTGTTGTCGTTGCCGTCGCTGTTCATGTTGCCAACACCATCGCCTCAACAACCTGCTCGACAGCATCTTGCCAAGAAGCTGCATGCCTTTTGTACTGTCGTCCGCTTGTACTTGCTGATGTTCATATGTTTAATGCCACTGAACATGTAGAAGCGATCGTGCACATCAGTTCCATGTTAATTTTGTCAAGTAACAATAAGGTTTGCTGCTCATTTCAGCTGCTACTGCTGGTATTGCTGTTAAATTGTTATTTTCATTGTTTTCTTCAATTGATTGCGAATGTTCGACTTTTTCTTATTGACTTTACAGCAAATTAACCAATAAATGTTGTCTAGTGTCTTAATTTTTGAAAATTTCAGTCACCTCAAACGACTGACACCACTCGTGCGCAACTGTAATTGGCGGCACTATTCTTTGTGAAATATTGAGAAATTATTAATTTTTTATGATATTTAAGATTTTTATTTAAGTTATTCTGCTGTACAAGGGCATAACAAATACTTTTAAATGGATAATACCTTTAATATATTTCAAAATATTCCCCTTGATGGGAAAATATTTTTTGGCATTCGTTCCAACAATTTGTCCAAGCAATTTTTCCATTATTTTTGATATACCTGTAAAACATCGTTTTCGAATGTCTAATCTCTTTCTCTGGCGCCAATGAATTGTTAAACAGTCCTAATCGGAAACAACAAGTCATTGGGTACCAAAAACTCAACTTAATGTTTTAACAGCTTAATACATCTGATTGACCAGCTGTGTGAGAACTCGCGTTGTTGAAGAGAATGATTTATTAGGCTTTCGAGTCTTTTACCACTCAGAATCGATCACTCTGCTTAAAAGCAATAGTGGCCACATCAACAGTATCGCCAAACAAGTAGGCGACTGCAGTGCCTCATGCGAGAACTGCTTCTGTTGAATTTGACTTGTATGCGAATATCCACACGGGGGTTTTCTATTTTTTTCCAGCTCATATGCACATAGGCACATATTCGTGACCAGTCACGAATGTAAGCACGACTTTTTCAACGTTTCTTTACTCTAATCGACACGAGCTTTTCTTTGAGAAGTTCATAAATTTTTGGTTATTCACTGTGAACAAATTTTGTTGACAATAAAGTAGGTTTTGCAAATTCGTACGTATTGAAGTGAAACTAATGTGCAAAGATGCTTCTATCCCACGATAATATATATTTTACTATAACGGAATAAATTTCTTCAGAGATGTCTAAACGGTTAATAAGACAGAACAAAAATCTTTAAGGAACATGTGCACACCACTTTCCACTTTCGGATCCCGCAACCTTTTCTTCCAAGCCAGGCAAAGGTAAAATATATGCAAGCAAATTATAAAAAAAAATTCGACGCGATACCATCAAATAACCGGCCAAAGATTTGCTGAACTTCCTTAAATTGCTTTGGAAAATATTATGAATTATAAAGGTAACTCCATTACTTAGATTTCGAACAGAAAACTCGACAAGTGAATAACGAGGATACAAATATACAGGACAACGTAAACGAATTAATGGATCAGGTAAATACTCAAATAGTGGAAGTAGCGATAGCGAAGGAAAAGAAGAAGAAGAGGAAATTGGAAAAAATTATAAACGTAGAAGAGGAGATGAAAAAAGCGAGTCAGTTGGATTCTACAACAACTAAAATTTTTTTATTGGGTCTTTTAATGATTATTTGGACGAAGGACATTAGACATATAACATTAGAAACTTTAATATCACACTCCTTGAAGAATAAACAATACGAAGCAAAGAGGCATCTAAATAAGTTGGTGCACTCCCTGCTTTATGTGGAGAAAATCTAACTGAGCCAGAGGAATGAATTAAACAAGTGTTTGCTACGATATTTAGTAGATATCCACTTAAACAGCGAGTGGTGCATGACGTATTTGCAACCAAGTGTAACTATGGAAACATCCACATAGGTTACGAACAATTATGTGGAAAATTTTTATACTGTTTCCAAATGTTGAAATATTCACAACACTCGAAACGACATTCCTTACCGCCATGATGAGCTTTTTCCAAGCTGCAGACGCTACAATTAAAGAAGTAAATTGCGGAAGTAAATAAACAGAAGGGGTTGAGTCAAATATAAAAATTCATCAGCTACTACTTGCGATGCATACGTTGACATACAACGAAGGTAGTCTGCCAGGTCCGGTATTGGACTTTATCCTTATTTTCTACTGTCATAATAACGCCTTCATTTATGAAACAACGCTGCTGTGTTGGAATAAGAAATCGCCAGAATGTTATATGTATCTTCAACGAACATTCCAAGATATGTTCTTTCTTTGTTTAGGCTTGGCTGGCGCACTGGTGGACAAATTCACCGCTTATTCTGCACAGAACCAATTTTCGTTAAATAAATTACGCTTTTTTCTCTAGGCGTCCGCCAAGGTTGAAGAATGATTCCACGAAACCAAGAAATCCAAGTAAATCTGATATGCTTGAAAAATAAAAAACAAAGTAATACGATGCCAAGCGGTATTATAGCCACAAAAGAAGATAAACTATTGTACTTCAGGCCATGTTGCTACTATTACACCCATCAGCTATGGACTGTGGGTCTTATATTCTAGCGCAAAGTACAAATTACAAAGAAACATACGTCTGCCCATTCGCCTACCTTTAATATCACAATATTGCGAAGAATTTTTGACCTAGTTGGATAAAACTTGGTTTTAGGGTGTATTTTGCCAAAAATGAGTGAATGAGCAAATTGGTACATAATATCGGGTTTCACCGCTTGACCAAATCTACCAAAATTTACTGCAAATACATTAATTCCTACATATTTTCTTATTTAAAACTCATATTTTGCGCACATGTTACATTTATTTATGAGCTTACAAAGCTCGTAAAATTTATGGAATCCGTCCAAACTTTCAAATAACTTTCATTAAAAAATCTTTTCAGTACTGATTCAATACGTAATAGGCTTGTCATATATCATTTTTTAAAAATTATTCGCTCCTTGCACAATTCCTCCAAAAATGGACCCCATCAGCACAATATTTGAAATACTTGCAGTACAACATACAACACAAAAACGGTAAAGTAAGGTTTTTTGAATTGTTGGAAAAATTTATTCACATGATTTAAACTAAAGAGCTTTAAAGACAGTTCAATATTACCGGGAAAGTTTGGATCTTGGTCCAAACAATTGTTCATAATATTTTTTTAATTTATTTCTTAACGTTTTATGTTTAAATGAAACAATTTAAACACAAAATAAATAAATACAATTATTAAAAATATATCTTATATATTGATAATTACATAATTTTATGATTATTTTACGATGCAATGCGTATGTGTATAATGTACTCAGTTATGACCGTTTATTTCATCTATCTTGTTTGTGTGTGTACTTCTTAGGGCTACTGCTAGAATTTACCTTTTATTTAAGCTTCTGTGCGCTAATGAAGGAGTAATAATGTCACTACAGCTTTTAGCACAAACTTCCAACTGTAGTGATATAAATAATTTATGAGTAATGTCCGTTCGAAAAACTGTTTAAGTTATGTATAGCCTAGCTAAAAGAGGCTATAACCGAAAATTGGTCTGTGCAAGAAGACTCTGCCAGGATCAGGATTCCTGATCGCAGTATTCACAAAATAGTTATAAATGAGCTTTCATGTAAGAAAATATCTGCCTACCCAGCTCTTCTGTCACAATCACAGAATTTTTCAACTCTTAGCATAGTTTTTGTTAGTAGTTTTTCAATATTGATTTGACATTTTCAAATGACACTTTGCAAATAACTGATCTCATTAATTATTTATTCATAAAACAAATCAATTTTTTTGATTTTTAAATTTATTTCTACATAAATGGACCCAAAAATTATCTTCCTTGTAATTGCTGGATTTCAGATATTGCTTGCAATAGCAACATTAATTATTACAATATGTTGCCCATGTTTACCTTGCTTAGGTAAAAATGCTAAGTTTTTATTAAAAATTCTAAATAACACTATTATGTATTGCAGGAAGAAACCTTACTTGCATTGTAGGAATTGTAGTCACAGTGATATGGATCATAGTTTCTTGCATGTTATTCTATGGTGTTTATGAGGTAACCAACAACAATTCGATAAGTTCACAAGTATCAAGTATCAATCATTTTTTTAGCTGGATAATTCGTATATAGTTCCTTGGATAATTTTCACGTGTATATCGTTTATATTAAATGTTATCATTATAGTTTATAATTGCATTGAAATGTTCAAAGGCGAACAAATCTGCAAACGTATTTGCAGCATTGTAATGAACGCGTGCGCAATTTGTAAGTATACATTGTAACTATCCATGGAAAATTAATGTTGAACATTTTTAAAATTCTTTCATGCAGGCATACAAATAATTTGTATTTGTTATATTGGTGTTTTCTACCAATGTAACGCATGGCGACAAAATTTGGATCCTAATTTCACAAAATGTGAGAAATTCTGGAACAAGGAACAATCATAAAAACAAAAATTATTTACTCAGTGTGCAGTTGTGTTAAAGCAACATATTCCAATGAAATTCCCTGGAAATTAAAATTGAACGTCTTTATTTATAAATATTTATATTTTATTTTAAACTTTTTGCTTACAATTTTTGCGAATTGTAGATCTAAAATGAACTCATTCGTATTGATCATGGATGATATTATTTTATATAACCAGCATTTACAGGAATACTTTACAAACATATTTGCGTACACAAAGGCATGGTCTATCTAGGATCAGGAATTGTATTTCATATAGCGCTTTTAATTTGTTATATTTTTATTTTGTCACCAAATGAAATTGAGGTTTAAGCATTTGTTAGTCTTGCTTTTCCTCAATAAATCGCATGTAACCAAAAAACATTTTTTTTTCAACTTTCCCATTAACGATTAATGACTGCGTGCTTCACAAACATATGATGACGCTTAATTAGCTAGCTAGGCAAAATCACTAGGATTCACAGTTTGGCTTATTTTCATATTTCTCTTCCAAAGAACACTTGGATTGAGAGAAAACACAAGAGACAATGAGATAAGCTCAATCGAACTTTTATACACAATAGTGTATGGACTGCGAGAATTTGAGTAACTAAATTTGGTGCACATATTCTATGGAATATCTACGATGAAAGCATGCATTTGGGCAAAATCCAACCAATATTTTGATTAGCTCCAGTACACCTATTTATTCATTATGGGCGTTAGCCTACTGCATCAGTCAGAATAAAAAATTTTTCAATGAAATTTCAAAATTCAACGGGCAATATTTCCGTTTAATCGTGTTCTCAAATTAGACAGAATTAAATAAAAATCAGAGGTACCTCCGGTGCACCTAGAAAATCCCAAGACAAGCTTTATACAAAATTTAACGTAGTTATCCTTGAAATCCAACAAAATTTCATTATTGAGTGAACATAAATACAATCAATGTGTTATTCACAAATCGGTTGAGAATTGGAGATACCTGCAGTATACCTATGTGGTCACAAAAGAGGATTCAATGCAGAATTTCCCATATTTATCATTTAAATTCAACGAAAGTTCAGTATTGAGTGAACATAAATATAATAAATTTGTTTAGCGAAAATGCGCTTGATTGGATAGCAATCTGAGGTACCTCCAGTATACCTATGTGATCTCAATAGAGGTTTTAATGCTGAGTTATGTACGGCTTGCATGTCGACACGCAAACACAATGTAATTACCATCGTATGCCTTCATTATGCAAATTAACTTCCGTGTTCGGTCGAAGAAGCTGGCATATGCTAAGGATTTTTCTCCGAACAGCAGCGTGTCAAAGGTTTACAAACAAATTCATTCATATTTTTGTGCCCGAACTTGATAAAATTTTCAATAACGCACACATTACTTGAAAGAGACTCAGATTAGAACCAAATTCATTTGCAATCCATTTTAAAATTGATAAAAATATTCGAAACATAAATAATTAAATTGAGTTCTAACACAGCGTTTGAGAAGACTGTATGTATTCAAAGTGTATGTCCCTTTCAGCAGATATACTAATCTTCAGCTCTTCAGAACTAAATCTATTTTGTTGACACTTAATTTGCTTTAAATTTGTACTCACTTCAATTTAAATTATACATATTCGAGTTTCATGTCACATAAATTTAATATAAAAAGCTAAAAATATTTGTTTTTTACAAATTTTTTTGTGATTTTTAAAAGTATTTTGAAAACGAATTATGCCCTATACACGTTCGCTAGTGATCGGCTATTCCGCTCTGCTTGTTACAATTTACCATTGGGTAATCGATTTCTACAACATTATTCATAAAACAAACGTGGACTATAATTGCATGCATCCAGACAAAGGCCAACCAGTTGATCACTCTAAAAAACGGCACTGGTCACTATTTGCAGTCCATTGTGTTCTTTCGATTATCTTGATAATTTTCATTATTGGTGCACATTTGGTATGCAATTTGTTCGTTTAACCATTTATCTGTGTAACGTTTCTATTCTTACGATTTAAGCGACAATTATTCATTTACTACGTATTTTTTGTGTGCATGCCTTGCTATACAGTACTGATGTTGTATATCTATATCAAATACATAGTTGACTCTTTGGACGGTGTTGAATTTTGTTGCAACATCTTCGCTTTGCTTTTGTTTACAGGTAAGAAGTGTGCATTTATCAATGTTTTGGGCAATCGTCATGAAAGTCTCTATTTCAGTTTTCTTGATAATGATACAAGCCTATGCAGTAGTGACCATCTTGGAAATACTTTCATTCAACAAAAATTTAAATTGACATTTAGCCTGAATTTGTAGCAAAAAGTGGGGTGACAGGAGAAGTGTCAATGTTGATATTGTTTAAGCAATTAAGAAATTGACATAATTTTCATTCCTACGCATTTAGTGTAGGCTGTTAAGAATGTAAAACGCATACTTTCGGAAAAGATAAGCAGAGTGCAAATGCGCGTTCGCGTGATCAATGAAGGTCCTGCGGTTGCTTATTTTAGAAATATGCAAATTTAGTGTTGCTACTTTGATAGTTTTCTAAGTTTACCAAACGAAAACTTGCTATTACTGCCGTACTTGCTCTTTTGCAAAAAATCGATTATTAGAGATGTTTAATGCTTGTGTTGTTAATGTTTAAGTTATATAATGGAATGGTGGATTGATTATTAAATGCTCTAAATGTGCTCGTTACTTTGATATAAAAATTAAAGAAATTGCTAATATATTGACAAGAGTCCATTTTTTTTTTATTTTTGTTCACACGTTTTAGAACGAAGAATGCATGCTCAGGGAGCAAACAAAATATATATACTGACTCGATCAGTTTTCAATCCTGGTTAAAAGAAAAAAACATAAATCTCCCTTCAAACTTTGTTCCGAACCAGCAAGTTTTTTGTGTTCCACTAGTTTACCTATTTTGTCAAAATTAGTGCTTTAATGTCAAGCTACCAAAATTCGTTTATAGGTGGCTGCAATTTAGTCCTTGAGGTGATATTGGTGTAACCCACTAATGTGCTAAAATTTCAGCAGTACCCCAGCGTAACATTAAGGCGTTATCCAGATGACGCGCAAGTTTGAAAATACCGCTCTAAAATTGGGGATTCCAGCTGACGCCGAAATACCCAATTGAAGTGCTCAAAATGGGTGAGATCGGATAAAAATAAGAATTTAGTGCAATACATAAAAATAGGTTTTTATACATAACCACCCACAAATATCATCAATAGCCAATGAAACTTTGAAATCGCTTTGAGAAGTTCTATTTTTAATCCGGGAATGTGTAACAATAATTTCAATCGCAAAATTGTGACAGGATCACAAAAAATACAAAACATTTGATTTTACATGAAAATTTTGTTGGAAAGCCTTGCACTAGCTGGATACCTTACCTCATAGTTTATTAATCTTGCAAAGAAAGCTTCTCAAACAGGTGTATTTTTCAATACTCAAAATATCTAATAAAATGACTGATCCTCCGTATAGTCGTTACTAAGCAAAGCAAGTGAATTCTTCTTATTCCAGAATACCAATATTAAACTGAGTGATCAATGATGTATTTGCGCCGAAGAAGCAGGTAAAGCGTGCAAAAACCATGTTCTGGAGGTGTTTCAAGAGGAATGGAAAAACTAATATAACAAATGATTTAAACGAAATGCAAAGAATGTATATTTTCAAAAATCATAAAGCTATTTTCATTTCATAATATTTGCTCAAATTTGAGATTTGTTAATATAAAGAGTACCTCTCCAAAGCTAAGTATGACTCAAAGATAAGCGTGATTGGTTGGTATTCAGTGGCACCGCCAGTGCAACCATCTGGTCAAAATTGGGGTTTCCATGCCAAATTTCTTAGAGAAGTGCATATATGTCAATGAGATTTCAAGGTTAGTTAAAAAAATAATTAATGAATGGATTCATGCAATTTAACCCAAGAATGATATTCCCGATGTTATACTTAATTCGGTTTTTTTGATGTATGCGGACGATGTTCAGTTGTTCATCCCACGTGTTCACCCTACATCGACTATTCTGTTACAAGTTGATCTGAATCGTCTTCACACTTGGTGTATTTCTAACCGTCTGTCACTCAATTGCTCCAAGTGTAAAATCATGTCTTTTTCCAGACGTTCAATGTTTTCAAATTCATACTCAATTGATAATTCTACTCTCGAGAGAGACCATTTTTTTAGAGACTTAGGAGTATTACTAGATTCAAAGCTTAGATATGTTGAGCATATAAATATAACTGTTAACAAAGCTTATGGTGTTTTGACTTGAGCCATTGATTAAACGTTGAGCCAATGTATTCAATGACCCATACACCACTAAGTTATTGTTTAACTTCTCTTGTGCACCCTATACTGGCATATGGCTCTATTCTCTGGAACCCGTTTTATAATGTTCATATTGATAAGCTAAAGTCGGTGCAAAAGCAATTCCTGCTTTTTGCTCTACTTAGATGATATTGCACTAGAGATGAGCGTTTGCCACCTTATGCACATA